>VKKT01003923.1:78455-101966 GCA_008038995.1 Haliotis laevigata | reverse complement strand
ATTAGTTTGTGATAAATATAAAGATTTGAGAGAGAAATATCTTCCACACATTAAACATGTCCTTAAAAACTATATGTTAATGGTAAATTTATTAAACTCTCACAATCCTCTTGTTATACATGCAGTTGCAACATTGTTAAAACATATATTTATTGCTAGATAACTATTTCAATTTGTGCTCACGTGACATTAAAAAAAATACATTATATATTAACTGTAAAATGGGCCATAAGGCCGTATATTACCGAATAAAGTGTATGTCTGTCTGTCTGTATGTATCACAGCCCCACTGTAACCCATACCATGTTTTTGAAATGTTTTCAAAATGTTATTCAAAAACATCATGCTACAACATGTTTGAAACTATTTTATAATATGTCATTGAAATGTTTTTAAAACGTTGCAGAAATGTTGTGGAAAAATATTGTTAGGGCTGCACGGTATTGCCGGTATACCGGTAAACCGCAATACGACATTGTAACAATTACGTATCGCGATACGGTTATGACGTACCGGTATACCGCCAAAGATTTATTCGTTCAATTTTAACCCATTGAACACGGCAGATAAGACTTCCGCCCGTATACCCCCATAAATTTCAATGGTGGGGAAAAAGATATATATGTATATTCAGGTAATATGGGTGGTGGTGGGTGGGGATTGGGCGGAAGTCTTTCCAAATGATTGGCAACAGGTTCACTTAAAAATCATTAAAATTGAATACACTAATGAATAAAATCAACAGTTTTCATAAAAGTTGTCAAACGTACATCTAAGTTACTATTTCCATCTTTTCGTGCGATCATGTTATGTTAGTCAAGTGACATCTCGACTTTCGTCACCTGGATATTCATGCTCAGACACGATGTTTAATGAGAAAACATTTGCATAAAGAATTTTGTCACAGGTCGCCTAGCACGATACGCCCAATAAGTTCCATAATTTACGTATATATGGCGATTTCTTGCTTAAGACGTTTTTGTTATAATGTTGGTGTGACATCAAACAGTTTTCCTCACAATAAACGTACACTGCGCATGCTGTCACAAACAATATCCCACTCAGCCACGTTCTAATGTGTGACATGTCATAAAGTGCCTTAAAACGTTCCTGAAATGTTTTAGCAGGATGACATTTACAATTGTTTCTTTCTGACTTGTTCTTCTTGAAATGTTTTATCACACACACATACATGTTCCGAAAACATTTTAAAATGTTGTGACACAATATAGGCCTTGTTATCGCGGAAAATGACGTCGGAATGACGTCACACTTCACGTCATATGTTTACGCCCGCTATCTCAGTCTCAGGACCACCTAGCCATTCGACTCATTGTGCAACAAATGGGACTGGACCATCGATGTGACCTCGGTTGCGGTAAGTTAATTGTACAGTCAGTATTTCTATTTTTATGTACATTTTGATATCCACTCGATTAATTCCCTGGGTGCCAGAGGGACATATATGTCCTTCGGGTAGACTGCACTTTACCGTCCCCGGAAGTTTACGCCATTTTTTATTTTACTCTAGAGAGGGTTAGGGTTAGGGTTAGGGTAGCTAAGATACATAGCGTTCACTGTTCATGTCAGTGAACGCTATGTATCTTAGCTAGGGTTAGGGTCCAGAAGGCAGGGACCCGTAAAGTGCAGGTGTCAGATCACACGTAGCCAGAAAATAGATTTCTACACTCTACACTGACACGAACGCCGAAGTACGCTTTCCGCCATATTGGGTGGTGTCTTTTACGGGTATTTAGAAGTCTTTATTGATGACCAAGATATTTTATGGATTAATCATCTTTAATCATTCCCACACAACGCTTCGGGGTCATTACAGATCCCAGCATCAGGTGAACTGAGATTAATCATAAAATATCTTGGTCATATTGGATGGTGTTTACAAAATCACGTTTCGCAAAGGCCGGTATTGAGACGCCAGTTACATCACGTATATATCATATTCACCTGCTACAAAGGCATCACTGAATTCCCAATACATTTTAGAATCAAGTTACAAGTTACAAATGGTCTTTGTCACCAATACCAACTACATAGATAAAATGAAAGGAAAGATATTGGGTGTGAAAACGAACGCTGTGCTCGAAAGACTGGCTTGTTTGAAATGTAAACAACGAAAAATTCCGATTTTACACAAGATCTACATACCATTTTCTGAACTTTTTCGACATCCAGCCGTCTATTCATTACTTGAATTGCTCAAAACCTTTATAATATGCATTGAAGAGTATCGTAGCAAGAAATAGGAAACTACAAATAGATACAATGCAATGATTTGCCAATGCATAAGACATTGTAAAAATTTCCGTGCACCGTGACGCCATGACTGACGCAAAATCACGCAGAACGACAACGGTAATTATCAATATCATCATTTCTGGCTTCTTATCTTACTTAAAATGAAAACGATAAAAACATATAACAATACACATATAGCCAGAACCATTCTGATTACTTACATCTCATATTTATGTACAAACGATCCCTGAATCAAGGCAAGAATCCTCGCAAAATCGTATGCAGCCTACTGTTGTCAGCGAAGCCGTCATTAAGAAATCGGTCATCGGTTGTGATGTCATAAGTCAACATTGTTGTACATATTAGACAGGGTGGAAGCGCTGTCCACGCGAAATGTGGAGTTTCCCCAAAAGCAAAACAACTCCATTTCCTCGCTGGACAGTGAAAGAAGAACACGTGACGCAAGAGTGATGGTAAGTTTTCCCTCGCATTTTCATTATTTTACAAGTATATCATGTTTTTCAATTTGACAAACGGGTCTAGAAATTTACAGATCTTTCTCTATTAGCTTGACACCCTCTCTATTTATTGCAATTACTTGTAAAGCGAGGGCACCCTCCTGAGTGTTGAGACAAGATCGCGGAAAATGATCGTTTCAACATGAAATATGACATCCTCATCAGCAGACACGCCTTTTTATTGCTGTCAGTTCTTAGATATAGTTATTTCACAGTTTAGGCTTTAATGAGTCAGTAATTCTTCAATTATCGTCGAATAATCCCGTTAATGTGTTAACCTTTTCAGCAAAATATCTCAAGAACGGTTCACTGGATTTTCTTCATAGACTTTCAAGACTTATCTTGACTATTTTTTATAAGCTATTTCTTTATTACTATATTTGCATATTTCATTCACCATGACATTCATGCCAAGGTCAAAGTGATTCTTGAAAATATTTGTGTGTTTTGACAACTACAGACCAAGATATCAAGAGAGGTTGACTAGTCATGTTTTGTTGACATTTAACTTCATCTTAAACTACGAACCTTACTTTCATTTACTGTTTAAGTTTGATTTGATCATTTGCGGCGGGGAATTATGTCACCTTAGTGACAATGCTTGTTTTTATTGTACTTGGAAAATAAACAGATTGTTACATTTGAACCTTCTTTGTTACCTGTTACAATTGCCCCGTGCTAGGGGTCAATTGTAACACTGGCAGTCATTGCGTTTAATACGCAATAACTTTTTAACGACATAATAGTGAACCTCAAATGACACTGAGTTTTAAAGCCAAGATTCCAGTGAACTAGATAGTACCAATGAACTTTGTGATGGGTCGACTGTTGTCGAAACACACCAAGTTAAATAAAAACGTGTTACAATTGAACCCGGTCTCTCCTACTTTAGTTCCTGTGATGTACAATATTCAATACATTGGGACTTAATACTTCATATGAACAGGTTAATAAACAGCGAATTTATTCAACCTTATAAGTAAAACTGATAATATCAATGAAAATTATTTATACATGTTATGAAATGTCTATGCACACGTATTTAAAGGAATTGTCTTGTTCATTGAATTCATTTGTACTGTTTTATAGGAAAAAAATTATGTACAGTCATGTGTCAAAATTGTTTCAATTTTTACCGATCAGTGGAATGCGATGAAGTTGAATTTCGCGTCGCGTCTCTTGGTAGCGGCAGGCTTTTTCCGTGTTCTATAGGTGATATCATTTCCCGTCATCCACTTTCTAGTACGCAAATCCGGAAGTTGATTTGTCGTCTGCTTCGCTGTGAGACATAAACAATAACAACCATGTCCGGGCACGGAAAGGAGATGAATAATGACACAAACCAGGTCATTATGAATATGATAAATGGTGGATATAGATCAGCGGATGTTTCAAGAGTATTAGGCATCCATCCTTCTACTATTTGCAATTTTTTTAAAGAGATATCGAGAACGGGAAAATATCGAAAACAGACGTCATTCTGGTAGACCTGCAAAAGTCACAGCACGGGGCAGAAATCAAGTTTCGAGGATCGTTAAAGTTAATCGCCGGAAATCTTTGGGGGGTATTACTCACATTTTTAATCAGTCTCGGCCACAGCCTGTTTCCAAAAGAACTGTTCAAAGAAATTTACATTCACCGTGATTTGTTCGACGGACCGTTTGCAAAGAAAGCTCTGAATACAATGCAAAACATCCATGAGGCTGAACTTCTTCACTTTTCGCCCACCAAGGATTTGGAACACTCTACCGGAGACAGTAGCAGAAGCCCCAACCATCAACTGCTTCAAGGGAAGACTGGACAAGAATGGAAGAGTTAAAGTGTGGCGAAAGCGATCAGAAAGATGGAGGGGCGAGTGTCTCAGGTATTTCACTCAGGGAATAGCTAGGGCGTTTGATGAAGTTGATGATGATGGGGTGCATTACGTTTATATAAAATTACGATGTGGGGTGTTTGGTATTCGTCGATGTAAATATGAACAGTGCTAAGTATATTGATACACATGACAACTTTTTGTGGCCTGTTGTTGTAAAGCATTTCCTTGATAAACCATGGCTGTTTCAAGAAGATAATGCACCGAAGAATCGGTCCCGTGAGATGGAAACGCTGGAATGACATTCCTCAGCTACCATGGCTAGCAAATAGCCCAGATTTGAACCCAATCGAAACTATTTGACTTGTGTTGAAAAACAATGTGAAAAAAAATCATTTCTACGATCAGGGGACTTGAGGGATGATATGCCTCTTTTTTACATTCAGAGACGCTATGGGTGGCTACCTAAGCGTTTTACGACAAGTACAGGATCTCAAGGGACACATTACAAAATGTTAAAGCAACAGGCCACCGATAAGGTAATCAACATGTTCTATATTTTCATACCCAGACACGACCCAAATGTCTGCCATCTTGAAACGGGAACAGGTCAAAAGGGCCAAAGGACAAAAGGGCCAAAATTGAAAAAGTCAGAAGGCCCAACAGAAAGTCAAAAGGGCCATAGACTTAAGTCAAAAGGGCCAAACGTTTAGAAATAGTAAGATTAATAGAAATTCATTACATGTTGTTGCAGTAGTTGTAATCCTAAACATCCTGAATACATCAGAGTGCCTCAGTGTTGTTTATTTAAAACATCTCAGAGTGGTTAAGTGTTTACTTTATACCATACAACTGCATGTTTGTGTAATAATTACAAGTAGTCAGTAATCTAAACAAGATTGACAGTAGACACTTTGCAAAGAAAGATCAGGAAGAAATGTTTGAGGCATGGCAAATGTATAAGGATGGGGAACTGGGCCCTTCTGTGCTCTTGAACATGGGCTCACGAATCTATGGCCCTACCACGTCAGTGGAATGATTGCAGGGGAATGTGTATGATGATGTGTCTAGTGATGATGTTTGTGGTGAACTCTAAAGGTGAGTGAATTGTGAACATTTGAACCACTTGAACCACCATTTGATCATTTGAACCACTCAACTGTCGAGTGTATGATGATCACACTAAATATTATTACTTTTGTTACTATTTACATATTTATATATTAACACAAATACAAACACAAATATAAATAATAATAATAAATATTAATATAATAAAACATAAAATATATATTAGTTTGTATGTTCTTTTTTTACCTATGTCCCTTTTGACCTAAGTCTATAGCCCTTTGACTTTCTGTTGGCCCTTTTGACTTTCCTTTGGCCCTTTTGACTTTTTCAATTTTGGCCCTTTTGTCCTTTGTCCCTTTTGACGACAACCCTCTTGAAACTTGATGAAACAATTTTGGCACATGAGTGCATATTGATTGGCCAGGTCATCATGGTCATTTTTCAGAAAGGTTTTATGATTCACTATCATTGTTTTCGATAATATAATCAATTTATCAACTTTGTATTGGAATAGTTTGGTTCACCGTGAACAAAACATAACGAAAATATAGCGTCCATATCTACAACAAATTATCTAGTGGTTTGAGTTGCATTGACCTAGTGTTAAGCATAGCGGAGTTATGACCCCTTCTCTTTATACATGTATGACCTCTCTGTCGTCGATTGACGTCATAGAAGAAAATCCATTTTTGAGATTTATTGAAAGTTATTTTCAATGTTGAGTGTATAACGTAATGCATTAGCACATAAACCCATTTCATATACACTTATGTCGTTCAGATATCAGGCTTAATTTCTTCGCTCACACTTTCCTTAAAAATGGCAAATCAGTAAAATCAGAGCACAGTGCTTTTACCAATGCACGATAAAAAGAGGAGAAATTTACTGTTTTCTAACGCATAACAAAATTTTGGACAACATTTAGCAGTGTCTATTTCTCAAATCGACGAGGTAGTCACACTTATATTAATACAAATAAAGTTGATATAATTGTTCTTTTGGTGAAACAAAACCTTTTGCCAATGCGACCTAAAACCTCAACAAAATGAATCAGGCTAGCTATTCTCGAAACGTTTGTAGCCCTATGAACTTCTTAAACCCATTCTTAACACATTGGCTACGACTAAAGTTAAGAATTCTTAGAGCTACGTACTGCAGCTGCAACTGATTTGCGAGAATCCACTCTAAGCGGCGCTGAACAAGCCACAGCACTAGAGAGGACACTTACCCTACCCAAATGGGTCCTCTGGCCAGTTCCCTAATTGTAATGTCATCTCAAAATTGGGGAGACCGGGTCAGTTGTAACACTTTTTATTTAACTTGGTGTAATCCGATACCAGTCGACCTATCACAAAGTTCATTGGTACTATCTAGAACATTGGAATCGTGGCTTTAAAAACCTCAGTGTCATTGTAGGTTCACAATCATGTCATTAAAAAGTTATTAAAAGTTATCAAATGCAATGACTGCAAGTGTTACAATTGACCCCAAGCACAGGGCAATTGTAACAGGTGGATGGGGCAGTTGTAACAAAGAAGGTTCGATGTAACAATCTGTTTATTTTCCAAATACAATCAAAACAAGCATTGTCACTAACTTAAGATGACATAATCCCCCGCCGCAAATAATCAAATCAAACTTAAACAGTAAATGAAGGTGATGGTCGTAGTTTAAGATGAAGTTAAATGTCAACAAAACATAACCAGTCAACTTCTCTTGATATCTTGGTCTGTAGTTGTCCAAACACACAAATATTTTCAAGAATCACTTTGACCTTGGCATGAATGTCATGGTGAATGAAATATGCAAATATAGTAATATAGAAATTGTTTGTGAAAAAACATTCAAGAGAAGTCTTCAAAGTCTATGACTGACTGACTGACTGAGTTTGGTTTTACGCCGCTTTTAGCAATATTCCAGCAACATCAGGGCGGGGGACACCAGAAATGGGCTTCACATATTGTACCCAGAAAGTCTATGAAGAAAATCCAGTGAACCGTTCTTGAGATATATTTAGCTGACAAGCTCAACATGCTGAAATCTTCAAAGTGTCACTGTGACTTTGAAAATTACGTGATGTCGAATGGTGTCGAATATGAAGAAAATCCAGTGAACGGTTCTTGAGATATCTCGCTGACAAGGGTAAAACATTAATCATTAACGTCCCCTTGTGACCTTGAAATGAAGCTCAAGGTCACCAAACCTGACTGGGACCTCTCTCATACTTTGATGAACCTAGGTACCAAATATGAAAAGAATCTAGTCAACATTTCTTAAGCTATTCCAATTTGTATGTACGTACTGGTGCAGCTTAATGAAATATGCCCCGCTTCGCGCTAAATTGAGGTGGAAATAGATGAACATTAAACCTTTGTCATCATTGACATTTAAAATGTTACTGGTATAATATTCTTGTTTTGGTATGTCAAAAATATAATACAAACACTAACACAAAAGCACTACCCGAGGGATAATTTTTGCAAAACTGTATATTGAACATAACACTGAAAATGTTCAACTTTGATGAAACTAGTAAAGAACTAACATTAAACTTCATCATTTGATTGTCAATTTCATGAACAGGAAATTTTTCGTTTGGTAATCCCAAAATCTATATATAAAACAATATAAATCTTTATTCAAAATGAAGATGTTCAACTTTAATAAAATCTGTAATAAATAATGTTAAACCGTCATAATCATTTGAAAATAATATGGGGGCATTTCTAACACAGTGTTACACTGACTGACTGAGTTTGGTTTTGCGCCGCTTTTAGCAATATTCCAGCAACATCACGGCGGGGGACACCGTTGCGTTGGCTTGTCACGCCGCAGACATGGGTTTGATTCCCCACATGGGTACATTGTGTGAAGCCCATTTCTGGTGTCCCCAGTCGTGATATTGCTGGAATATTGCTAAAAACGGTGTAAAACCATACTCACTCACTCACTCACTAAATCAAGATCCAAAATCTACATAAGCTGGCCCATGGTACAACATTCACTTGGTATAGAGCTTAGCCTGTTGGCTTGTGATGTAAGCAGTTTTCTTTCAGTGGTATGGCTGCCACCTTAATATTGCTGGAATATTGCTAAAAGCAGCATAAGTGGTATGCTTGTTGTGCTTATATCCTTCAATATGTTTAGGGTTGTTTTGAAAGCTTTACATTTATAGATAATGACTTTTGATAAAGAAGCAGGTAAAACACATCATGTATACTTCCCTTCAGATCAAACAGAATAAGTTGGAGTTGAAGTTTCAAATTATGGACATGTGGGCACTTTTCATTAAGTAGCTTGATAGTGGTTGACAGAAGTCATGAGCTTGTGCACAGTCAGTGTTCACGTATAGCGTCAGACCCTCAGACAAATCCGGCAGATTTGCTGTGGTCTGATGGATGTAAACTACCCGCAGACCCCAGTGTCTGACTGTATATTTCACAATGACTTTGACTGAAGTTGTTATATGTGACATGTCATACTTGTTTGCTGTTTATAAATTTTATGTTTGTCAATAATTTTAGTGCCAGTTATAAGAAATGTTTAATCTGAAATATGGGTCCTGTGAATTTTCAGTGGGTCAGACAGACATCTGAAACTTACAGGACCAAATGTCCTGTATAGTGGTGGTCTGATTAATTGAAATAATCGAAGATTGGTCGAAGTGACTAAACGGCCAAGCAGTCGATCATGTTTTCTCATAATCGAACACAAACAATTCTGGAACACTTATTTTCATTAACAGTATTTTTCACTAGGTTGGTTTTGTGTGTTACATTTATAAGCACTACAAGCTCGTCCAAGTCATTGAATTTATCTTAAAGACTCTAAGAAATTTATGTTTTTTCATAACCAGTAATGTATATTATATGTCATGAATAAGTGATAATTGTGTTTCAATTATGTTTGATTTTTTGGTTGCATGTGACCTTTAAGTAGTTTTACAAATATATTTTCCCACTCTAATTCACGGAAGACACATTCCTCACACTTGTGTTTAAATTTGGTATGCCATGCATTCAAGATAACATAATAACACTTTGCACCCTTCTTAAGGCCTTAAAAAAAAAAAGCTTGTGGTTCCGATTTCCTGACCGACCCTAAATATTCCCGCCGAGCCTAACAATTTTACTCACCACATAATAAATTAGATTTATTTTCTGACACGTGAGTAATGTAAAAATATTTTGCAAAAAAAACAAAAAAAACCCCTACCTACCCTAGTTCTGAAATGTAGGAAATCGGAACCATACCATTTTTTTTTTTTGGCCTAAGTGAAAGGGGTAATGTGCACTGGAAAGGGATCACTGCAAGTTGGGTCAAATATTAAAAATGTTGTGGTTCCAATTACAGCTCTTTAATATTTAGGGAAGGTCGGTAGGAATTTTTTTAAAAATTTTTTTACATATGTTTTAGAAGTAAATATAAAGTACAAACTAATAACACATTTATGAATGTGTAATTGTATATTTAAACAAGCTTGCCGCCATTATGTTGACTTTCCCTATCAGAATGGCCAATGTCCATCGGTGCCGGGGGAAAAGCAATTGTATTTGAATGGTAATTTTATTCATAACGCTTAAAAAAATAGGGTCAACACCAGAATTCAAGGGTCAGTCTGGTAATCGGAAGCACAACATTTTATGTTTTTTTAGGCCTTGTACCTTGTACTTCATCTCTCCCCAACACTGAGGCACAGATCTTTTTGTAACACATAGTGTCACCCCAGGCAACTGACCAGGGCCTAAATTTTCGAAGCTCCCTTAAGGCTAAGATAGTCGTAAGTGCCATACATTAACATTAACTTACGACTACCTTAGCGCTAAGTGAGCTTCGAAAATCTAGGCCAAGGTCTATAATATGCCTCTGTTCACCAAGCAGTATATGGGTACCTGGTAGGAGATGAGCTACAATGAATATTCAGTGCACATTGACTTGGTCTATAAGGTACATCTATTCACCAACTATCATGGTCAGGTGGTCAGGCTCGCTGACTTGGTTGACACATGTCATTGTATCCMAATTGCGTAGATCTATGCTCATGCTGTTGATCACTGGATTGTTTGGTTTAGACTATTATATACAAACAGCTGCCATATAGCTGGAATATTACTGAATGCCACATCAGTAATAATAAAGTCACTCACTGTTCACCAAGCAGTATATGGGTACCTGGTAGGACAAGCTACAATGAATATTCAATGCACACTCATCCACCGACTAGCTCTATAGTATGCCTCTGTTCTTCAGGCAGTGTGGGTACCTGGCAGGAGATTAGCTACAATGAATGTCCAGTTGACATTGCCGGCCTATAATATTCCTCTGTTCACCAAGTAATCTGATAGGGTGGTTACGCTCTCTCACATGTCGTTGTATCCCAATGCGTAGATCTATGCTCATGCTGTTGATCACTGGACTGTTTAGTTTAGACTTAATTATTTACAAACTGCCGCCATATAGCTGGAATATTGCTGAATACCAAATCTCACCCACCCATTCGGTGGTCAGGCTTGCTGACTTGGTTGACAGATCTATGTCATCGTATCCAAAATTGCGTAGATTGATGCTCATGCTGTTGATCACTGGATTGTTTGGTTTAGACTTGATTATATACAAACCAACGCCATATAGCTGGAATATTTGCTGAATGCAACAAAACTTAAGTCACTCACTCACTCACCGTTCACCAAGCAGTATATGGGTACCTAGTAGGACATTAGCTACAATGAAAATCCAGTGCATGCTGATCCACGGACATGGTCTATAATATACCTCTGTTCACCAGGCAGTGTATGGGTACCTTTGTAGGAGATGCACTATAATGAATGTCTAGTGCACATTTACTAGTTCTATAACATATCACTGTTCACCAAGCAAGGTGATGTGGTGGTCAGGCTCCACTCACTTGGTCCAGACTCGATTATTTACAAACTGGCACCATCTGTCTGGATTATTGCGGACTAATGCATAAAACTAAACTGACTCGCTCACTCATCAGGGTCACTTCACAGTTCATGGGTAGGGTAGATTTATCCCTGGTCCCTGCTAGTATAAGCTGCAGTCAATATCCAGTGCACACTGATCTACTTTGGTCTTACTTGTTGACCCAAGCAGTGTATGGGTACACGGTAGGAAATAAGCTACAATGAATCGAATGTCCAGTGTACATTGACTTGGTCTATAATAAACATCTAGTCACCAAGTAACGTGATGTGGTGGTCAGACTCACACTCACTGGCTCCACACTCGATTATTTACAAACTGCCACCATATAGCTGGAATATTGCTGAATGACACATAAAACCAGACTAACTCACTGTTCACCAAGCAGTTTATGGGTACCTGGTAGGACATTAGCTACATTGACTATCAAGTGCACACTGATCCACTGACTTAATAATAATATGCCTCTGTTCACCAAGACTGACTGAGTTTTGGTTTTACGCCGCTTTTAGCAATATTCTAGCAACATCACGGCGAGGGACACCAGAAATGGGCTTCACACAATGTTCACCATCAAGTGTGTGGGTACCTGGTAGGGTGTTAGCTACAAGAATATCCAGTGCACATTGACCTGGTCTGTAATATACATCTGTTCTCACTCACATCTGTTGGAGCCCTGGTAGCTGATCAGCATCATGGCTGAAATACTGCTGTCTGTGGTGTGAATGTGTATTGAACTGCTACAATGACTGCCAAGTTGGAGGAAACACAAATAACAAATCCACAAGTAATATTTCAGGAATTCACCTTTATTCAATGTATAGAACGATAACTTCAGGATAAAAATAGTCCACCAAACTAGCTATTCTTAAAAACCAAAATCTACAGCAATCATGTGACTGTGTCATCCCATTTCTGCGAACTATATACATCACAGGTTGTAGCTGTCGGCCCCATCTCCAATGTTCATCAGACTAGGAAAGTCATCAACCACGACTGGTCAGTTCTCACCTCAAACATCCCAGAAATCAAAATCATAAAATCGGGATATTGCCTCGAATAACACTGAAATTGTTAACTGTTTACTGAATGATTCATCAAGGAAAACCAATAAAGGTTCGGATACATATATTTGTAAACAATCTTTTGTGTCCTTTGGAGATGCTGGTTAGAGAGCAGACAAATGTCTGATGAACTTAAGAGAAGACACCTTTCGATGGTCGGTTTCCCCCAAATATTAACTTGTGCTGTCTATGTACATTGTGAGAGAAAGATGAAAAAGCAGTGATTGCATCCCCACTGCAGTGTTCAAATTAACAAATTGCAAAAAAATGGCAACAAAAGATAAATAATCATAAATGTATTGAACTAAACTGTCATGAACTAGCATGAACTAAAGAATGAAAACTAACAGCATAAAATAAATACTGGCTTTCAGGTGGGAACTATACCGAACTATTTACACAGTGGAACTCAAGTAATGTAGTAATATTATGCAAAGTATCTCCATGGCGACACAGTCACATGATCCCTAATGAACTCTGAGGTTTGAGCAAAAACATGTCCATTGCACAACAAAATAGTTGGTTTGGGAGCGACAGTCATGTACAGAATTGCCCCTACCAGTAATGTAACAGAAACAGGTCTACCAAAGGTCAAATCGGATTGGAATTTTTGGACAAAAATTAATTTGCATTTGAGTTTAGCTTTGAAATCAGGCATTCATACAAGCAGAGGAAATTGGGTTATTTCCATTTAAAATCAAATTTGACAGGTAATTGAAACTCAAATGGGTACGCATGCACTTGCAGGTTTCTAACCTGGAGGTAAATGAGTATTTAAATGTCACAACCGTTTGTTGATTTCGTTATGAAATGCATTGGAGTTCTCAACCAAGATTCTTTACATGGAAAAATACAATTTATTTCAATAAATGACAAAATTTGTATCTCTCATCCGGATCATACATTTAACATGGACATAGAACAATTTCATATTTTGAAAAACATGGAGAATTTGTCAAATCAAGGGGAACAACTCATGCACTTTTATGCTTGATACCAATAAACAAAACTTGACACAATTTACACAAATCTCCCCCAAAAACACTGTTCATGAAAAATGTCTAATCACACTGACAACACCTTTTGTAATAAATTCAACCTCTACAGCTGATCCTGGTCAAAGGTGAACACTGATAATTCCAAATACATTTTATGGTTTTTTTTATCTACTTTAACTCATTTGAAATTAATTTAGAAACAATTCCTTCCATCTTTTAATGCGGACCTTTGAGATCAATTTTAGTTTGATTTCAACATAATTTTGATGGTCAGCTCTAAAAGTCAGATTGTATGTTGATACAGGGAGAACACATCTACCTTTGATCACAAGGAGAATGAAAAACAGAGAAAGGACATGATGTTCAGGTAAAGGGTTAAGCATATATGACATGGGAGAACGAAGGCAAAAGTTTTGATGGTAATTAAACATATCTATCTACACAAAGTCAACTAGGATCCCAGTCTAAGTTGTACATGTAAACCGTATTTTGATTATTATTGAAGTCATTGTCATGCAAACAGTTGATTAAACATGAATTACTTGAAGACCGTACAGTCCCACATCTAAAGCACACAGCCTTGGCGAGGAGGACCTGGTAAGTGGGGAACAAGCAATGACTGGACTGGTGGTCTTCGGGTACCCGAATAACGGAATCTGTCCACGTGTTGGGAACTTGGGGTGAAATGTCACAGCAAGGTCTGTATCACAATACACAGGTCATGATACGATTAATATCGCGATACTCATACTTCTGTCAAATTGATACGCATATTTACGTCAAATTGATACGCATATTTACGTCAAATTGATACGCATATTTACGTCAAATTCTCATATGTACATCAAATTGATACGCATATTTACGTCAAAATGATACTCATATTTACGTCAAATTGATACGCATATTTACGTCAAATTGAAATGGAAACATTTGACCATAAATATTTCAGAGCTGGTTCAAAGTGAAAAGTAATCTGTAGAACATGTTTGTAATGGCTATTTTCAGTATTAAAACTTAAAAAAAAACATCATAAAATATTTGACTGATAACATTATGGGAGGGCATTGAAAGAGGAGCAAATTAATACTTCAAGCAGTTTTTCGAGTCACATCGATACAGAATACATTCACGCTAATCTTGATGTATCATGACACCCCAAGTTGTAACCACCAAGTTTGGTCTGGCACATCGCCATTTAACTTTCAGAACAAAATTATTGTACTATATAATGTTGTAATTCCAACACTGTATGATATGAAACATCACAAGCTGGGATATAGTTGTAGTTACATCATTGCATGTTCCCCACAGGTATCATTATCTATGTTGTGTGCCAACAATGTAGCTCCTCAATATAAGACAGCTACATTCGTGTAGCTCCTCAATATAACACAGCTACATTTGTGTAGCTCCTAAATATAAGACTGCTACATCCGTGTAGCCCCTCAATATAAGGCAGCTACATACATGTAGCTCCTCAATATAAGACAGCTACATTTGTGTAGCTTCTCAGTATAAGACAGCTGCATTCGTGTAGCTCCTCAATATAAGACTGCTACATTCATGTAGCTCCTCAATTTAAGGCAACCACAATCATGAAGGCCTCTGTAAAAGCAGAGACCATATAATAGTGTGGTCTCTGGTAAAAGGCAGATACACGTGTGCAAGTCATAAAATACAGCTATGCTATGTAGCCCTCCATGTATTGCAGCTACACACATGTATCTCCTCACAAAAGATAGCTACACTATATAGCTCTTGGATATAAGGCAGCTACACCATGTAACCCCTCAATATATGGCAGCTACACCATGTAACCACTCAATATAAGGCAGCTACACTACATAACCCCTCAATATAAGGCAGCTACACCATGTAACCCCTCAATATAAGGCAGCTACACCATGTAACCCCTCAATATAAGACAGCTACACTATATAACCCCTCAATATAAGGCAGCTACACTTTGTAACCCCTCAATATAAGGCAGCTACACCATTTAACCCCACAATATAAGGCAGCTACACTATATAACCCTTCAATATAAGGCAGCTACACCATGTAACCCCTCAATATAAGGCAGCTACATTGGGGCACATCACTACAACTTGATCGAGCATGTAGATGGGCAAGATGACCCCTACGCCCTGACCTACAAAATGCCGTTCTCTGATTGGCTGGAATGTTACGTACTGTACACTCGTTGGTAAGTGAAACCCTCACAAAGATTTTCTTTAACATTCACATGCAAATATACAAATCATTGTTTACAGAACATGACAGATAAACAAACAATGACCTATCCACAGTAACTATCTGCTAGATCATTGAGGCTTTCCGTTGATAGGCTTATCACACAATGTCAAACAAGGAATAGAATTTCATAGGCTCATAATAACTCCTTTTAAAGGTTTAATAGAAACAATATCATACTGCAAGCGACGTCCATATCTTGTTCGTTCCATATAATTAACCCTTTGTATCACATCTCCGTGGAAACGCAACAGAAGGGGTTAACAAAGATTACAAAAGTCTACATTCTACATGAGCACAGATGGTCTATTTATATACCCCTAGATATAAATAGATAAATAATCAAACATGATAAATACACTGTACGAGAAAAATCAACAATATATAAATGAACCGCGGAATTCATCACATACTACCAACAAAGCACACTATCGCAAAATGTAGAAATGATGACTTTGTTTTTTTCTGAGTGAGGATAATTTACTGGTATGATGACTTTAAGTCCAATTTACAATGAAATACATGTGAAGGACTGAATGAGGACTATTTTCCCATTCCACTGCCCGCATACCCTGGATTCCCTGGCAGTATAGAGAGACTACATGTAGGACAACTAGTGTTAGTAAACACTGAGACAGTCTCCAGCATGAAAACATGGCCACCTTGTTTCAAAATTCACAGCTGAAACCATTAGTTGTGAAGAAAATAGCATTTGTGATTTGTTTTGTTTCATTGTTTCCATGGGAACAGACATAACCAATATTTATGAAACTTTTCAGATTCAGAACAATATTTCAATAAAGTTTATGACTTTGTGCTACATATCTTTCATCTTGTTTTACATAAGAGATGTTTTTCAATTATTTCACTGAAATGACGCTGAATGTTGGTTATTCACAGACCCAAATCTTACATAATTCCCTCACAATAAGAAAATATCAGTTTTCAGGACAGTATGTTCATTTTCTACCACCATGTCCTCATGGTTGGCAGCTCCATGATCTCCACACTAAACCACCATTATCAACAACTAAAGCATGACCAGTTTCTCTACCCACAGTTAATCTCGGCAGCTATAGCATCACGTTCACTACATAACAGTAAGGCGGACCAGCTGCTACAGCCACATCAACAACAAACCAGCTCAAACTAACAATAAGTTAGGGGTATTAAATATCGATAAATACATAGTTTGTATATTTGATGGATTTTCTGCATTCAGAAACACAGTATTGCAATAAATAGACCAACACAGTTTGTAAAGGCTGTTGAGTATCAACGAAATGTTTCTCGTCAAAGACATGACACTTTAGGAAAAAAATCAATAAATCAAATGTCACCTTCGGAAAGAAACTTGAAATCAGAAAAGTTTTATGCCCATTACCCAAGTAACCCATCTTTTGACTTCTTTGTGTTTTAGAGAGTGAAAAGTGTGAAAATTAACCAGTGTACAAATGTACAATAAATAAAAACAATGAACTTTGTGGAGTATGATTCTGTAGTCGAGAAGAAGAAAATGTTTCCTCCACTCAAATACCCAACCAAGTGTGGCATATTTGATAGGAAACATGTATGAGAAACATTGGATTAATATTCTCACGGCCTTGAACACATCCCTGCAACACAGGTCATATTTGATATGGATTTGTCATAAATACATTCTGGATTTCTGTTATGACTATTTCACGATACAACGATACATGGGATGCAAAACAGGTATCATGGTTGCAATATACAATGTATCGTGATACAAAGGCACGGTTCCTTTAGATTTCACTCAAGTTGTCAATTTCCAACAAACATAATGCCATATTTGAATGAATATCAACTGTTCGATGCATATGTATCACAACACCTTTGTATCAGCGAGTAAATGTTGTATCATTGTATCGTTAGGTCCTTATTTGGTAATATTTTGATTTGTAAACAGGATTTCTTGACACCACATGTAACGCCATGATACAGAGACATGGAATGACGACAATTTATCGGCCAACTATTGGCCTGCTAGGTAACAAATTTGATCATTTAGAATGGGAATTGCAATGTAAGATCACTCAAGGACATAGAAAAAGGACCAATCGTTGTTAGAGAAAAACAGCACTGAAATCAACATAACTAGAGCCCGGGACAATACCTCACCATTGCCGTGACTACTGTATGAGTTCCGTCATCTCTTGTGATATTCCTCCTGGTTAACCAGAACTTTGACCCTAATGTATTTCCACATTATTTCATAAACATAGGAGTCGCTGCCGACTGCGGAACTTTATCTGATGTCGGTTAGATACCTGTGTAGATCATAGAGGTCGATAATCAGTAACTAAATAGAGATGAATTATCAGTAAACACCTGACAAGTAACTCTGAGCAGAAATGAAAATATACATCCGAAAGACACATTCATGCATTCATAGCTAACAATCACAAATTGTATCTAGTCTGTAAAATATGATTGACAGATAGCATTCCGTCTTCTGTTTCGGTTTCAGAAAATTAAAACTTTTTCATCACAATAATTTGTGTAGGATATTACCAATGTCACAATTTTGATATCCATAATTTGTTCTTCTTCCCATCAACAACATTTCAGATTATGAAATGTTTCACTGGTTTCAGCCAGTCCTGTCCGAGATACTGATTACTTTCAGTTAAGGTAAAGCCCTGAACAGTTACCATAGGAGTCACAACATGCCAATCTGAACTCTACGGTTCTTTGATGGGAAAAAAACACCCTCATACACGGCAGCTAGGACCTTCGTCTTCTGACTGTTCAATGCCCCCGGGCACTAATTAGGTTGACTCGGTAGCCAGAGTTACAAACATGTCAAATTTGTCTCTAACCTCTACGGACTAATTTACTTAATTTCTTCACATGCATAAATGGCAACAGTATAAAAACGTCTATATGATCTGTTTTGTGGAAAATGTTATCGGGGAACCACAGGAAAGGATGTCTCCCACATTGGTCCTTTATCTACACAATATATATATGTATATATATATGTATATATATATATATATCATTCACATTTATGCATCAAAAGTCGGAACAAGCACACAGAATTGTCTGCCCTGAGTATGCGCACCATAAAAGGTCAAAGGTCAAAGGGCAGTTGAACTCTCAGTCGTCCAATATACATTACCCATAATGCAAAGTCGATGACAAATTCACCTCCGGCATTTAATGCTCGCGCGTATTCACCACACCTAAACAATAGGCACGTCGACAAAACAAGGACAAGGGACATCGAGTGTTTTTTTTCGGCAGCATTCATGCACAGATGACAATACCACACTATAAGGTCGGGAAAGATGGTCGTGAAAATCGCGTTTCCATCCTGCTGAAGTCGCTGTCGGTATCGAGGGAAAGACAGGGCCGGCGTGGAGAAAGAGTGGCCATTAGTTTATTTTTCTCGATGTTGGCATAATGATAACATCCAAGTAGATATGTACAAGGGAATTTGGACGGAGACTTAGTCGAGTTGAACGATCCTAAACCCAGCCGACAATGCACATGCACATATATTGGACACTTGTCTGGCGCCATTCCCTGCTGGATTACTGGAAATATCGTTAATGGTTTCATGACCAATCAAAACAATCATCTTGACTATTTTACTCAGATCAACCATATTTCACATTTATCTGCGATTCTTCAGCTGCATTAGGAAATTATTGGACCAGATCATCAAATGTTTCAAAATATATTTATCTTTCTGTATTTTTCAGATATTTTACACAAATAAATAACACAGCTGAATGGGTAGAGAAATTCTACTGTTCCAAACTTGTGTCCAAGAATACTGTTTACCATGACATTACCAGCAGGATAAAATGGTAACAATGGCGCCAGTGCTATTTGCCTATGAAACAATCTACTATCTAGCATCAACAAACATGGACAACACACACGGAAACAGGAAACAATGAGGAAACATCCATCGTTTCATTTTAACTTTACAAAAAAGAAACAAAACAGTAACTGGATTTCAAAAAACACATTGGTCAGATTATACAAATCGGAAATACAACTTCCTACACTATACTGTCACTCATTTGCATCAGAGCTCACAAAACACAATCATCTGCAGAAATTTTGTTGCCTAGGATACCATGATTAAAAAGTTATGATTGGTTGATATCACAAAACACAGTCGACTCCAGTAACCATGGTAACTATAGTGCTTCAAAATGCTGTCGCCATGGAAACTGGGGACTGTAGAATGTTGAAGTCATCCTTTTTACCCTGAAAAAGAAGAAAACATTTAATTAAGTACAAGATCATAATTTCTATTCACATATGAACTGTTTTACTAATTAAGTACACTACTGTTTAAAATGAATTTTGATGAACAGTATAGGTAAAAAAAATTCAGAATATTTTTCAAATCGAAATATTAGTAAATCTTTCTTTAAAGTTGTACAAATTAACACCAAATGTGGCAGCCTTGAAAATATTACATAAGTAATCAAATAAATCAAGCCTAAAAACCAATGGAAAGTTCTTCTGCCGAATCTGTAATCAAGCTCTGTCATATTTCACCACGTGTACGAACTACCAAGAAGCGTTGGTTAGAACCTTCAGTATTCCTGCCCATTAACAGTTAATTCAAACACTATTTCCAATCAAACTATATGCTAGGACCATTAAAACTATACCATGACTGATGCAACTATAAGCTTCTAAAACTTTGTAATGACAAGCGTCAGTCAGGCGGAACACCACCTTCAGCAATTTTCAAGCAATATTGTGGCAGAGAACCGAGGAATGTTCTCGCCATATTGACCCTTCCACCATCAGGTCTCGATCACCATCCCTCGTCCCATGAAAGAGAATGTGGTCACTTAATGTAATATTTCTAGCACTAATTTTGGTTTGAAGCAGTCAAATAATAAACTGTTTCGACAAAAAAGGGGTATGACAAAAAACATCAAAGGTGCTGTGGTACCAGAAAATGTATGAACAGAAATTTGAGAAAAGCATATTCACAAACATGTCTTCTGTGTGATAGGTGTCACTGCCAATCACCCCTTGCTGATTCAGTACAAGCTCCCCTTGCATTAATGCAACCCCTTTTGTTCAAACAAACCCCTCCCTTGCCTCAACAACACCCCTCCCTTGCCTCAACAGACCCCACCCCCATCTCAACACAACCCTCTCATCACAACACAGAACTCATTGCCTCAACACAACCTTTTCTTGCTTAAACACAACCCCGTTGCCACAGTTCACAACCCCCTTGCCACAGTTCACAACCCCCATGTGCCTCAACACATCTTCAAAGAAGCTGGTGAAAATATTTTCTGATTGTCCTAAAGGGCAAGTAACTCAACACCACAAATGTAATGCTTTAGGGTATAATTAATCATAAATTATATTTGAAAATCTAAAATAGTGTAAAATAAATTTAAAAAATAGATAAAAAGTACCATAAATCAAGAAATGTACCATTAACAAAAATTCCCATTACTTGCCCTTCGAGAATGAGAATCTTGTTGTCTAATGACACAATGTAATGATGACGAGGAGGATGATCTACGAGGAGGAGTGAGTTTAGTTTTACGCCGCTGTTAGCAATATAAGGGTGGGGGACACCAGAAAAGGTCTTCACACATTGTACCCATGTGGGGAATCGAACCTGGTTCTTTGGTATGACAAGTGGATGCTTTAACCGCTAGGCTACCCCACCACACCGGAGCTACGTGGTTGTCAACACTGTTTGTGAATACACTTCAAGAGCAACACACTGAGGAACTGTTTTATCATGGATCTTGGGGTTAGTGAATCTCGGGAATAATGTAGTCCATTATCTTGAAATCAACAACACAGGTTAATAGACACCATTCCAGCACACTTGAGCTTTAAAAGGGTAGGAAAACTGATTTCCTGAAAACTAGTCGGCACTAGGTCAAACTGGATGAAAGGAACTGCAAACTGGTGTTAGAGGAAACAAGTTATAAGCTTTAGGTTTATAACAACAACCTGAAGTCTTACTCTGTCAACTCCTCAAATTTCTGAACCCTTTGAAACAAGAAAAAAATGGAATTGTGTCAGTTGTGTGGAGAATAGTTTGTGATCAAAGCACTCTTGAACCAAGTAGATCTGTGGACACAAATCCCGCAAACACGATCACAGTGATATATGTCTACCTCAAAGATTGAATTTCAGGATGGAAATAGATTGTCAACAACTTTTGACTTGTCCACAGAACTTTGGTCCTGCTTGTGGCCCCACAGATCTGTATTGTGGTAAGTGTTGTGAGAAAGTGACTATAGATGCTGCTGTTGCAGTGACTCTGGTGCTGGTCCTGCTTGTGGCCCCACAGATCTGTATTGTGGTAAGTGTTGTGAGAAAGTGACTATAGATGCTGCTGTTGCAGTGACTATAGATGCTGCTGTTGCAGTGACTCTGGTGCCAAGGCAGGAAGTGAAGTGACACGTGTTCAGAGGTTACATCTTTAAGCATGAGACTACGTCATTGAAAGGCACGAATTTGTACGATATTTACCGAAAATGTGACTTCTTGAGACTAAAATCATCACTGATATCGATGCTTAATAATTATTTCCCATGTGTTAGAAATAGCATTAATCCATCAACATCTAAGCATCACAAAATACATATTTATATTTCAATCTGGCTGATATTTTACCATGCATGTGAAGGGCCTGAATGAGATACATATGGCCCTGAAGCTGAATTTTACACCACAGAATCGGCAACTATCTGAAAGCTTTGTCATGCTGGTGCAGGGCTGGTGACTAAGCAGACAGGGCCCTGAAGGAGAATAATGTAATTATCCTTACTTGTTGGATCAAGGACTAAACTCCACTCACCACTTCCCCCATTTTGTTCTTTGCATATTCAATACGAAGTCCTCCTCGGTCAGAAGAGAGCAAAACAAAGCCTTGAAGGCGATTCATTGCCATTGAGGCCTGAGCAACATCCTGAAACAAAACAATATATTAGTTGTCTCCCCTTCAAATTACCTCCCTTTAAAATTATCTCCCTTTGATATTATCTCCCCTTAATGTCTGCTCAAACTGTACATGTTATTGCCTTTCATTTGAAACTTTACAAAATGATAATAAATCTGAAGTTTATGTTGGAAGGGAACCTCCATGTCACTTGCTAACAGTCTTGACATAGTCCCCAACAATGTCATTTGAAAAGATTACAGTAATTATCCTCCAGCACTGTGAGGGATGGAGATGAAAGCTTTGTCTGGTGGCCACGGCAATTTGGATTATCTAACCTATATTTTCACCTTTCAATGGAAACTATACTCAAACACAGGCAATGATACCACTCAACATTGATTAGGACCCAATAGTCTTTAGTCCAATATGTATCCTTAGCACATGTTGAATGGTATACTGATCAATGTCCTGTGTTATTCCAAAAATTACCTGCTCCCAAAACTCTGGCATTGTCTCCACAAAATGTCCACAGATGGCAGGTGTATCACTTACTTATTATCTTTCGGTGGTGACATGAGGGCATTGGTCACCAGTACATCACCAAGAGATGGGGTATACACATCAATACCTTCCTATCTCTAGGTGGTGACATGAGGGCATTGGTCACCAG
>VKKT01003923.1:59796-70042 GCA_008038995.1 Haliotis laevigata | reverse complement strand
GTGTGTGTGTTTAAGACAGACCCACAAGGTGGTTGCTACTTCACCTTTGGATGGGAATGAGGGTGGATGGTTGTTCATTGTAGAGGTTGAACAAAGGTAATGGTCAGCAACTTGGGGGTTGGGCAGCAATTGGGAGGACGAGGAAAGGGGTCGGGAACAACAGAACTGGGGATATGGACAGTGACTCAAGACAATATCATTGGAGACCCAGCCTAGACTGTGGCATGTTCAAGGATAGGGGGTGGGGCAGGGGGAAGGGATTGGGATTGGGGAGTGGGAAATTAGGTTGGGATTGGGGTGGGTGGGTGAGGAGTGGGGAATTGAGAGAGGAGGTGGTGGTCCTGTACATGAATACAATACCATCATTAACAATCATAATATCAGATCAACAACAAATATCTGGCATAGTCAAATTACAAATATCTTTCCAAACACATTCCCTGTATACAATACAAACAGTACATGGACCTGTAACAACTTATAAAGTGGAAGTTATGCCAGGTATTTGTACACAACTATAAGCAATTTATGGACCTATGTTTCCAGCAGCACACAAACATTTCACAACTACAAAAAAATAACATTCTCACTTAAATCAGTTTCTTTAGCACTATACAAACTAGAGCCACTTGATAAAACAAAGCAAGTTCCATTATAAGCAAACAAATAAATAGTCATAGTATTCAGTTATATATTGTAGCTGTACAGAGTGCAAGAACTTATAGCAACGGAGAATTTCATGATTTGAAAGAACCAATGCTTAATTTCAATCCAGGGTCATTGATTTGTAACAAGTTCTGATCAAAACACCTTTTTTGTTTGGTTTTTGATATATTCTTTTCATTTAAAAACAAAAGTTTTTTATAACAACTTCTTGTTATAAGACTAAATTCAAGTTTTTCTTAATTTAATTTTTTTCTAAATTTCGAATTTCAAGGTAGCCGAGAATAACAAAAACTGAATATTTTAAGTGAAATGACTTCTTGTTATGATTCTATAAAATCTAATCACAAGTTCAGCAGGGTCTGTTTTTAATTGAATGACATTTCAGTCCTGACACTGAATATAGTTCCACGTATTGAATTTGAACAAAATCATTTATTGAAATGTAAATACCCAAAGTTGTTTTAAGATAGACAAAAAAGTTTTCAAATATTCCTAAAATAGATTCAACTATTGGGTCAGATTCAACAAAATCATTTGGATTTATAAAACATTAGCCAAATAGGCCAAAATATCTTGAGTCAATTGTTTAAAATTAATCTCTGAACATTTCTTAAAAAGCCCTGACATTTTAAAGTTAAATTTTGAATCTGAATTTGAATTAAGAAAGACCTGAAATGTTTGTTTCAGGCTAAAGAGAATAGTTGTCAGAGATGGAGAATTTCTCCAGCTCCATGAAGAGGTGTGAGATCGAACCAACCTGGTATTGCCATACGGAGCCAGGAGATGTTGCACAGGGTGGAGGTGCTTTCTGAATCTGATGTAGTAGACAAATTGCTTGTAAATAATCAGCAAATTGGAATATTCTTTGGATTTCAACAAAAGGTGTGATCCTTGGATTTGTCAGTCAGGAAACTAATCATAGGCTTGAAGTATACTGATTCTTACTTATCTTTTTTTCCAAAACCAGTTTACGTCCACTCCACAAGGTGTGGCAACACCTCAACTTTCTGTGTCATTGCAGTGCTAAGAAAAGCATATTCCTGAGTTTTTGCAGCAGACATCACTGCCATGGAGACACAGAAAAAGCTCCCACAAAGGTGCAAATTTTCCCTTGTTTCAGTACTCAAATAGACATGGAACTGTGTAACAAATTCACTGCCTGCTTCACTCCAAACAGACAAACTACATATATAACAGAGTGATATCAACCCTGTACATAAAGGAGTGATACGAGCCCATACAGGACAGCATGACCTAAACCCATACATCATGGAGTGATATGAACCCATACATGCTGAATGATACATCTCCCTGCATAACAGAGTGATATGAAACCATGTATAACGGTGAAATACGAACCCATGTTTACCAGAGGGAAATGAACCCAAATCCATTTATAACAGACTGATATGAGCCCAAACCCATGTATAAATATGTGAAATGAACCCATATCCATGCATATTGGACTGATACAAGCCCATATACAATGGACTCATACTAACGCATATAGTACGGCACAATATTAACCCTTTTATGAACACATGTATAACAAAGTAAAACAAACCTCTACATAACGGAACGATATTAACCCATACATAATGGACTGATATCAAGCAATGTATAATGAAGGGATACACACCCATATAACATAACGGAGTGATACAAACCCATACATAATAATGTATCGCATGTCCCATAAATCCCATAGACAAACTTATATTCTGGTTAGATACTCCATTATGTTAATCCATGCATCCTTGTTGCTTCTATGTCTCACTGAAATAACACAGAAAGTCTAGAGTGTTCTAACTGTGGAGAGACTGAGGCCTCTTGACGTTTAACTGACAAACAAACATTCATTAATTAACGATTAATTCTTTCACATCCTGGCTGACAAATCCACGATGTCACCTTTAATAAACGTGCTCAGGTAAGAAACCAATAATGTTTGGTGTCGTCCTTCAAAAGGTTTGCCAAACCTCTTTAAACGAGATAAGGAATCTCATTTTTCAGGTGTGACAACCAAAAAGGTTATTTTCTTGAACTCTGTGCATCTTTCAAAGATGTTAAAGTCATTGCATAAAAACAAACATGGTCAAACAAACAAGAAATACATGTTTGGTATGCACACCTTAAAATGTTATGTCAAAATTTTAAATTTATAATTTTCCAAATTGGACCCCCAAATTTCAGATAGACTGGTCTGTTTCTTTGATATTGATCAGTCCATGTTGATTTAAGGTTAACAGGTGTGCATACCATTTCTTCATTTATTGCACTGTGCGAAACATTACAGAATGTTCAGGGTGAGTTAGATGAGCCGGTTGAACAGTGTGCAGATTATTTGAACAACCATTGCTTTGGTTTTTTCTCAACATTTCTAGGAATGTCTGTGCAGTGTACATCATGTGATGAACCTTTCGAAGCCAAACTAACACTTAACCCATATCAAGAACATTGTACAACAACAAGAAAAAACAAACAATATAGAACTGTGAAATATCAACATATTGGAATAAAACACAAATATTAAAACCAGGAGACTGCTTTAATACTTTCCCCAAATCACTACGATCATGTGCTAAAACTTCATGTTTTTTGATGAAATTTGTCAGATATGACTGTTACCAAGAATTAGATATGACTGTTACCAAGAATTAGCTTGAATAAACTGAGAACAACATTCCCATCTCTACCTATTGTTAAAGTCACATAGAATCTCAATTTCAACATAACATTTCAATAATCTTAAGCACAAGAAGAATACAACAATGAAAAAGGGCAATTTGGAATTTTGTGTTCATCTCACAGGACAAAATCTTGGAAAAGGGAATTCATCAAATGATGAAGTTTTGTAACTTAACGACTGACACCTGTAAACAAAAACAATTAAACAAAGAAAATTCACATTTTGGAACAAATTTCATCGCTGGACTTACAGTTGATATTTGGAAGTTAATTACACCCAAGGAACTCATAATGGAAGGCAGTAGTTTAACTGCTTGAGTGCCATGCTAATATATGTGACCATTGGCTGAATTAGTTTCAGAATGTGTATGGAACGTGTCTCTCGACAAGTGTTTACTGAAAAAAGGGCAAACAAAGAGAAATAATTCACTTCATCAGACATCGCAACCAAAAACAGAGTTAGTTATGAAAGATGTTTGAAATGCCCTTCCATTCAAGGGAGATAACTCAAGATGTTTGCCATATAAACCATGCGAGCCTGTGCTTCGAGTTAGCATCTCAGTGTCAGGGCCTAGGTGGTCTTAGTAGGTGAGATTTGCACGTGTATTCAAGTAGCCACAGAGCATTCAGTGGCTTAGTAAAAGTGGACTTGGAGTGGACTTATGGTGGACTTGAAGTGGACCGTCATCATGCTTGGAAGTGTTGCCAAAGCATGTTCTGGAATTTGAAAATGGTGAACTTAAGTTGAACTTAAGCTGAATTGTCAAATATGGGATTTGTGCTTATGTATACCTTTCTAGAACTTGATGGTATTCAACCTGAAACATGTACATTAACACATCAAACATACCAGCCTAATATACAGTTGCTAGGAAAGTAGTATGTGACAGATTTATAACACTCTTACAAGGAGTTAGGAAAGTAGTACATGACAGCTTTAGAAAACTGACTGGGTGTTAGGGATACAGTATGTGACAGCTGTGACTATGACAAGGTGTTTGGGAAGTAGTATCTGACAACAGCAGCACAAAGCCGAGGTTTGCCTGATTGGGTAATTTGAAATAATCACAAACATGATCACCATAAAAAAACAAGACTCTTTTCAGTTGCAAAGATTAGGCTATGAAATACCATTGACACTTTTAAACGTGTTATAAAAGTTATATCAAACAGAAATAATTTGGGTAGTTTCGTGTGGGCTCTTTTGGTATTCAGCTTGGTCCCCCCCTCAACTGGCTCTTATTATACTATTGCATCACCTAAACTGTAACCAAACCCCAACCCCCAACCCCCATTTGTTTCCCAAATTTGACATTCAGACTACATTTATGCATTCATATTAAAATTCACAAATAATTGCCGTCCAGTCTACAATATACCAAAAGTATTTCTCTTGAATAAGTTAGTACAGCAATTCTAGTACCGTTACTTTTCTAGCAAGTATATATTTATTTATTTAAACACTGTGATGTCATGTTAAAATTTTTAATCAAACAGAGTCTGTTTGAAATATGAGATTTTCAGCTTTTGACATTACACCTGAACTTTTTCTTTAAACTTACGTGTATTAGAATATAGGATTCTTAAATTCCTTTAAACCTCTCTCCAACATATGCTACCTTGACAGTATATGTAAACAAGTAAACGACTGTCACAGTGTTTCGACAACATGTTAAGGTGCAGTACATGGTGGAAAATGTGAGCAGAGTACCCCATCTATAGTGTCACACAGATCACAGAGTAACAACTACGACTGACGTACGACCAACCGACCGACGTACGACCGAACGGCCTCCTTCGCCACTCGTTTCTTTGCACTGTGCAATAAATGAAGGACAGGAGACACTAACCCGCACCGGTACCTGTGCTAGAGCCGGGTGTTGAATAAGTGCAGTGTGGTGTAGCGCTGCCGCTGTCGGTGCCAGTTCGGGGTACGGAGCAAGAGGGTGAGGGGCCCACGCTTCGGGGCAGCCCGGGAAAAAGGCGGCACCTAACTCTTCTGCAAGTGAAGGTAAAAAAGACACGCACACGTGAATTGCTAGTAGGGTGAGTGAAATACAGGAGGTCATTTGCAAACACACTGGTAATATCTCTCTCGTATAAGCTGCCCAGATCTTAGGATTAACACTACTTTATGACTCAAAGTGTTTTATTAGACTAAATGAGAAAAAAGAAACAATCAAATTTTTTTCATTGAAAACTATTTACTGATTAAACTACATTTAGCCCATCTGTCAAAAATACATGAAAAACTGTTCAACCATATTTCATTATTTTTCTATCTTTTACATGAATTTGGTCTTAACTTTGTCATAGCGCCAGTGAGCACCTGTCGAGGTTACTAGGCACTTTCTAAATCAATTATTGATTGTTTTTTTAACACTATTTACTGATTTCATTGTATTTCACCATTCAGTTAAAAACACATGAAAGACAATTGAAATATATCATATATATATTTTTGGGAATCTATCTAAAGACTGAATGACACAAATCCATTCTAAAGAATTCACAAACAAACATAATATATGATACGGATTTAATAAGCATAGATGGTCAGATCAATTTATAGTTGTTTATTTGAACTAAATTGAAAATTTGATTTACAATATATGAGAAAGATATGTTTTCATGTTACTACCAAAGTAGATTCCATAAAGTGCTTGTTCTTCATTCAGTGTCCTAGTCTAAACGTTAATGGGGCAGTGGGGGTATGCATGGATGCCAACTTCCTTTTCTTGAGGAACGGTGGGGTAGCCTAGTGGTTAAAGCGTCCACTTGTCACGCTGAAGACCCGGGTTCGAATCCCCACATGGGTACAATGTGTGAAGCCCATTTCAGGTGTTCCCTGCCGTGATGTTGCTGGAATATTGCTAAAAGCGGCGTAAACTAAACTCAGTCAGTCTTTTTCTTGAGAAACACGACTTTGGGGGTATATTCTAATCCCTTCACCAAGTAACAACACTTTACCTACAACCCTACCATAGGCTATCACACACCCTATAAGTCATGACAATGTTATTCAGTATGTATTCAGTATTATTCAGTATGTAGTATCGAAGTGAATCTCATGACCAATTTTAACATCTAGAAAGAAGTCCAATCCTTATTCAACCTGTTTAAGAGCTTTTTAGAAGAAAAGGTATTTTCTGTCTCAGGCTTAACTGCAAGTTAAAACAAATTTCTTCCTTGTACAATGATCAATGTGATAATTTTGGTGACAATCACAAGAATAACATATCTTAAGAACACATCAATTTCTGTGATACAATCAATTCAAGCTATGAGGTTATTTTACACTGTACACTAATTTTATGCAAAGAATGCTGATTAATAGGGCAACCAATGACAAATGTCAAGTTTTTAATCCCTTTTGCAAAACTAAATAACAAAGTTCATAAGGTTTTAATGTGAAATATCAATTTGCGAGTTTGGGCAATCTCTTTCACTATCCACACAGTGGTGGCATGTAATGTATGAGAAATGCCAGTGTATACGTTTTAATGATGTCATTTGTCAGAAATAGTCAAAGAGAAGAATAATCTTCATATTGTTACGCTTATGTTACTCCATACTAACTGTCTGGGTTTACATTGAATGTTTTTAGTTTCTAAGTGCTTATTGTTATTAAGTGCCTCAAAGTAATTCAAGGGTGCCTATTCAAGACTATATTTGGTGCTTATATTAGAGAGACTGGACATCATACCATACATCAACACATTCAACACATGTTCAACACACATTCAACACACATTCAACACACATTCAACAGAGTCATGGGGCTCGGAGTAGGAACCAGTATGCCTCAGAGAGCAGCATGCACATTCAGCCTCTCCTTGCTTGACCAAACCTCGTAGCATCAAATCAACCTACTGACAGAACCTGGTTCATTCAAAGGCAAAGCCAAACTCTTAAAGAGCATACCAAAAGAGTTCTTGATAAGAATTTGATTACAGTACAGTGAAACCCACTACTATACACACTACCATTCCCAGTGAAATCTCTACATACAAATCATGGTCTGGAGTTATGTCCCTTTATGCATAGATTTACAGAGTTATGTCCCTTTGTACATAGATTTGATGTCTATTTGAATGACATGAGTTCTGTCCCTTTATACATAGATTTATAGAGTGATGTCCCTTTATACATAGATTTATAGAGTAATCTCTATTTGAATATGGACCCAGATGAGTGGTGTCCCTTTATATTTGAACCAACAAGAGTAATGTCCCTTTCCAAACCATGATCATTCCTTAATTGAGGGATAAGATAATGGTAACAGGGTTTCACTGTATTGTAACAATACAATATTATTTTCTAATTTGCTGATTCTTTCGTGTTTGTTTCAACATTACTTTGCATGAAACAGGTTGGTCTGTAAGTAGAAGCGAGACCATCGGCCGACTTAGACTGTGCGGGAACACATAAAGCACGTCCGTGCAAAGCAATGTTATATGGATTCATGATGTGCTGAACATTCACAAATATACAAGACGGGATGTCACACTGGAAGTCAGGGTGTAGAGAAGATGCAGTCCCACTTTAGCAATATTTCAGCCATATTGAGCAACGAGTCCTACCAGGATTTACATGTAGGGCAGATGTAGTCCTACTTCAGCAATATTTCAGCCACACTGAGCGGCAAGAATCACACTGGATGGTGGGGTATAGATGAAGAACATGTACAGTCCACTTCAGCAATATTTCAGCAACAACTTACACTGGGTGCATACTTAAGCCAGACAGAGAGGGCTGGATGTTGGGTATATATGAAGCCAGATGCAGTCCACTTCAGCAATATTTCAGCTATGTGATGAGCATTGAGCCAGATGTTGCACATGTTCCTAGAGCAGGGAACAAGGTGGCCATTTTCCCGGCAGTGTGGAACATGTTCCCCCAACAGAGAAAAAGTCCTTATTTGGCTCTTGTATTAATTGATCAAGTAAAGCATCATAAAAATATAACATGACATTTACTGTTCCAAGTCTCAGAGGCTAAAGCAGTTGACAAAATGAAATACATAACTCAATATGATGACAAACAAAACCAGATCAGTGCAGGGAAATAAGGCTAAAACCTACTGACTCAAGTTGACGTTAATGACAAAATTCATATTTTACATCAAAGCATCTTCTTTGTAAAAATATAACATATTAGGCCGTGGAGACCTCAAGGTTTTCTGCTATGAATTCTCAGGACCTCTGAATCATAGAACTTTGACATGTGGGTTTTGACAAGGACCCAATGACACCCTGAGCTGACGTCAACACTATGTAGAGGGTCATACTTAAGAAAAACAGAATGGTGTTGGTGTCATGATGTTTGTGTGCTGGATCGTGCAAGTGTCTTCGGGGACAGTGGAGCAATCGCCATTATCAGTATAAGCTGGTGGGGAGAACCAGAGGTTTGGAGGTCTCAAATAGCATGAGCACCTAGCCATGTGGTACAAACACACACAATCAGCCTGGTACTCACCAAGGGGAGACAAGCTCAGGATACTGGATGTTTCAGCAACCCTGTAATCCCACTAGCCAGACAAGCACGCGGTACTGTGTTCTAAGTGACTGTTATTCCCAGGATAATGGGGATGTCCAGCCAAGACACCTTGTTGTGGCTTTTAACTGCCAATATAATCCTCACAGGATGACAAGCTTAAGGTATTGGGTTCCCCCAGGGAAAGGTATGTGTAGAATGTGTCTGTGCACTTGTGGGCAAGATGGGTGTGTACTTACGTCCTGTCAGAGGGTGGATGATGGTCGGGTGGGTGGCAGCGAGCTGCGGAGACTGTTGTTTAGGTTTTGTCACTTTTGTGTTGCTCTTGGCGAACTCCAATCTCAAAGTCTGGGGGAGGTCAGGGTCGAATCTTACTCCCTGAAAGAAACACATCCTCATCATGATCATGGTAAAACCCCAGTCATGGCGGACTGTAAATAATCTGGACCAGACAATACAGTGATCAACATCATGAACATTGATCTACATAACTGGGATACGGTGACACGTGTGGACCAAGTCAGTGAGCCTAACAACCTGATCCTGTTAGTCTCCTCTTACGACAAGCTGGAGGTCACTTCTTTACAGGTTATCCAGAAATTTTTTTTGAATGTAGTGCCTGATTATTAGTTCCATCACAGATTTTACAATAGAAAAAGAATTGTACCATTTCGTCTCCTAGTTACAAGTTCACGAGATCACAATTAATATCATGAGGTCTCACCTGAAGGTCCTGTTTGGCAGACTCAGCAGCCACTCTGGATATGAACGTGACAAATCCCACCGGCTGAAAATTAAAACGCATCTACAGTAATTAATGCGTTTTAATGTCCAAAACTACATGAACAAAGACACAGAAATCACCCTGAAAACAGACTTCTTTAACAATATAGGACCAATGTGAAAAAAAGACATTTTAGCATTGGTACATAAAAACAATATTTTAGAATTACCTTGACCATCAATTTTGCAATTTGCATTAAAGGTGTATAAGGGAATGTTTAAGATACACCAACGTCTACTACACCACTGAGACTACAACTACGTCAACACTGCCACAAGGAACCAAGCACCAAGTACTGTATTGGAAGAGCTACAGCTTCTATTACACACAATACTGAATACCTGGACAAAGATGCTGCATATACACTAGAACATGGATATAACCGACTCCAAGGGACCAAGAAATTTAGTTCGCTATATCCGTTGTTTGTTATTCACATTTGATCGCCATCTTGGATTTGGCGGGGCCAAAATCAGTAAACACAGATTTTGCAAGAATAGATTCGCGATTCTTAATAATGGAACAGAGTGGATTTGGAATGCCAAAGTCGAAAGAGATGTTTGTCTTAGATTTTACACCTGAATCTACAGCCTGAATTATCTGAAGCTTGGT
>VKKT01003923.1:9343-21147 GCA_008038995.1 Haliotis laevigata | reverse complement strand
TCATAGCTAGGTTGTATTTTGTAATATTGGGTTGCACCAGTGCAAGTAACAAAGCACTAAATCGAGCCCTGTCAATGCAACAACAAAACCTCACTACAACCATCACAATTTCAATGCCACCATCAAACCTCAATATAACCTCAATAAAACCTCAATGTGCCAGAAACAACTCCAATACACCCTCTAGGCAAAAAAACTCAGAAATCAAGCCTCAATAAACTTTCAATATAACCTCATAACAGTATCACAACCCCAGTACAACCTCAATACAACCCATACAAGACCCCAATACAACCTCAATACAACCCCAGCACAACCCCAGTACAACTCCAATATTACCCTAGAACAACCTCAATACAACCTCAATACAACCCCTACAAGACCCCAATACAACTGCAACACAACCTCAGGATGACCTCAACCTTGCTTTCAGATCAAGGGATGCAAACCAACAGACTCCTGGACGGTGGATATACTGTTGCAGACTGCTGCCATGATCACCCCAATATCGCCATGGGCACCAGAGATCTGATCGCACAACAGTCAACAGATCCCAATACAATAAAATGGCCAGTTCCAATGGGAAAGTGATCAAAGTCAATAAGCATCGGAGATGATACCGGACCTCTGTCTGTCTCTCGTTGTTGGGCGGCTTGTGGAGAAAACGACAGATCAAGAGTGACAGCACTGCTGACTCTCTCAGGGGAGGAGCAATACCGGAGATAAACACCAGTAAACACGTTAGCCATGGCATGAGACTGACCAAACCACCATGTCGACAAGTCAGCAAACCCCAGCAGTATGTAATGTGTTTTATATCGAGGAGAGCAAACTCAAAGAAGGGGGCGTTGGTCTCCGAAGGCGCAATTTCATCAATGGCAGCCAACAAACGGAGGTTTTTACATCTCCATATTTAATTATCTCCAAACAGTTACATTTTCCCTTTCAGCGACTCGATTCATTGCCTTATTAAGTCAGTCTCGTAAACCAGGTCTGCAGACGGCACAGAAAACTTTTTCAATTTCGGATAAATGCTTATGATGTAGTCTGGCAATAGGTTTCCAAGTGTATCATTCGCTTCTTCATATATATTTATACATTGTATGATCAGAGAGAAATCTGCCCTGAGGAAGATTATCTTATGATCAGACTTGCGTAACCCGAGACAAAAAAGGAGGGAGAATCACGAGGATAAACGTTTACACCAGTTTTGTAGTTCTCTTATCTTGATTCGAACCTCCTATAGCTCCACAGGAAGGATCATATGTCGCCATGAAGGATCACCATTGTTGTAGCCAATATACTTATGTCACCATCACAAAACATACTCTAAAAGAAATGGACAGTGAGTAAAGACTGAAGGTCTTATAACTATTCATTGTACATCACTTCTGTACACCAGACAATGAAAGAAATAATAACCTGGCGATCTGTATCGTCTAAATGATAACTGTATCATGGTCTATCAATAAACATGTTACACGGCTTAAAGAATTTGCATGGCGAATTTCAGCCCTTTCATCTTCAATTAGCACCAGCGTCTTTCAAGTTGCTCTTGGAATTCATTTCATGGATAATCAGGATATTGCCAGTTATCTAAAACACAACATGAATGAATTCCATCGGACTGAATGTTTGTCTTTTGGTGGGCTGTAACAACATTTACATGGACATCTGATGACGAGGTCGCCCGAGATGACCCAGTTCGCCACCCACTGCACCAAATTTACGCAGAAGTGGTGTGGAGCCAGTGTGGAGCCGGCACGGACCCTGTGTGGAGCCTCTGATCTCTCTCATCGGACATGGATGGGAATATTTGTGTAGTTGTGAAATGGTCTTGGGATGGTAAAGTAGGGAACAAAATGCAAAGCCACGGGAAAGTCCTGCTCTGGGGCTACTTGTGCGATCAATTCTTCATTCTGCACAATTAGAAACCGTTGCAAGGCATTTCTCCACCTATCTAACACGAGTCGTATAATCCGTTCGACGCCCAGCACCACAGCAATACGCTTCTCTCCATTTAGAGAAATTGCCGCACTCTGAGAATGTTTGGCCGTGTATTATGTGTTCCTAAGACCAAACATGCATGATGGGTAATTTTGCGGCCGTACAAAGAGGAAAGTGTCCTTCTATAGCTGCAGAGTCAATAGAGCTTGATGTAGCTCGGGTAAATAATTCGTAATTTGAGGGCGATTTTCTGGCCTGAATTAATAGTGGTTAATTCTTCCTAGCTTCAAGTTTCCGTGTTGCGGGCTAAGCCATGAGAATACTTTCTACTTGGCTGACAAAAATGGAGAGGACAGAAAGTAACATGTCCGGCATCGCAACCAGTCCATTATTCAGTGTTTAACGCCTTCAAAAACTTCAGTCTCTCCTCCAGCTGGGTTTTATCTCTTCTAAAAAGTCGGAACAATTTTTTTGAAAATTTTGGCTACTTCATCTTGACAAATATGGATTATAACCTGAAGCTCACTTGAAATAAACTGGCAAGACATTAAAGTCATGTTTTTCAAAGTTAAGAACTTTCTGTATCACCACTTCAACTCGAGGATTACAACTGGAGAAAAAGTGGTAACTTTTTGTTAGAATAATAATTACCATTGTCATACTTACTGTCATTATAATCGTCAGCAGTCATCATTGTGTCACCATAATCATCATCATTATTGTCACTTTCAATTTGTAAAAATTTCACTTGCTTGGTGTATAAATTTTATGCTGCTTCAACTACAAGGGAAATATTGAATAACATTTCTCTATTTTCATTATTAATCTTGTTACTATGGCAATGATCCCTTTACCAATATAATCATTGTCATGACATTTATAAACATTCCATCTAACCAGTGTATATATTTAATATTAGTTAAGCTACAAGCGAGCTAGTGTGTGATATAGCTCTCTGCTGTTCTAATATTATCATCATAAAGATATGTTCAGTCAATCAGATACTGTAATTTTCATCACTGCATACACTCACTTTGAATCATAAAAAAAACTTCACTAATTCAGATATTGTAGTGTTTATCATCATTCAAACTGAAGAACCCACATTAAAGTTGAGTCGAATCAATACATAACCCTGCTCTATCATAATCCAGGAGTCTCACTAACAAAGTACCGCAACATCGATTGGCCATGCAACAGAGAAACCTTTCTGCAAATGAAATCTACATCTCTTCTGCTTCAAACACGTTAGGTAAATAGCACCGGAAAAGTGGGCCCATGAATGACCAAATTGATTTGGTCAGCATCTAGACCACAGCGTCCAGGCTGTTCACAGAAGGAGTAGCCATCTGTAGGTTTCACCCTGAACTGTGGCAGGTGCTTGACGATCATCAATTATCAGGTCCATCTTCTGAATCCATCTATCGGCTTTGTCTTTGGTATTTACCTGAAGACCTGCCATGTTGTCTTTGCCTGAATTCAGCTCAGATTGTTGAGAATTGGAGACAGTCGGAACCATCCACTATTACACAGTTTCATTCACGAATCTACATAAACGGCGCAGACTCGTTTATCGATACAACTGAAAACTCATGATTCTATCATTAGAAATTTCAATATTTCGGGACATGCTTCTTACAGAAAAAGAAGACAATTCTTTGTCCCTGTGTGATAAAAATGCTGAACAGACAATCATCCATCATGACTGAGGAAAATTACATTAGAAAACATTTCCCAATAATTTCTTTTCCAAAATTACTGCAAATGTATATTCATCTTAAAGAGCAAAAAATTACCTTTTAAGAGAATGGCCACACATAATAAGCCATTGATTAAATTATTCAAAGAAAGTACACTTTTACACAAAAAGACAAAGTGCAGTTGCAGTAATGAAGAGGTCACACTGCAGACAGAGATGGCCACTTAAGGAGAGCGTCATGAACCGTGAGGATTTAGATCTATCAAGCCGCATCATAAATTGGATTATGGCAGTGTAATCATAAGTCGCAAGCCTGTCTCTTCTCATGATCCATCGATCAAAGACAATAATTAAGCGTGTCACCGAGAGACTCGGGCTGGCTAACAGTGTCCAGTAGTCGTAATAGATGCTCGAAACAAGGAGATTTTCCTCTTGATTTCTTCTTTCATGTAAAGAGAATCTGATACTATTAGCAGACTTAATACCAAGGACCCACGGCCTTATCACACGTGGCCAGAACCCGTAATCGTTCATGCTGAACAATTGCTGCCAAGTTCCATGTCTGGTTAAATGGGTAGTGAACAAGCCCTTTCTAAACAAATATTTCATGTCCATCTAACTTGTTAGAAGCAGAAAATATATCAAATTTTCTTGGTGAAATGAAATTTGATTTTTTTTAGATGGAACAGGTATAGACTGTTTGTGCAATAATTCCAAACCGAAAAAAACTGTCTGAAATACAAACGCTGCAAATTTTTTCGAAATTCATTTCCTCAAAACCAATTTCTTTTTTTAAAGCATCTTATTGTTCCTGAGTGTTTTTGGATTCACTGCACAGTGATAGATAAGTTTCAGATCTGACCTCTGACCTACAGCCATCTATTGCTTATTACAGTCAAATTTTAATATTGATAAATCGGATGGAAACGGTGTTTCCAGGCGTTCTTTCAACTCACTTCAAACTAATTACAATGAATTGACAAATTAAATGGTAACTCCATATTTCCTCGGAATGACAAAGTGAGATCATTGTGGCTGATATTTTTATCCCGTACCCAAGTGAAACACATTCGGTGAGCAATTTCCATACCTGAATGAATTCTGACATATTTCTAGTTATTCACCATGAAAATATGGGGAAAACTGTCGATAACATAAGCTGGGCAATACTTTTCGTAACTCCCCAATTGCTCTCTCTCGACGGTCCACCTACAAGCAGCAGCTAAAGCCATCAAGAGGTATCATGATCACTTCTTGCAAGGTAAGGGCAAGGTCTATACTTACAGGGCAAGGTGAAGGTAAATTCTTGCTGGGCAAGGTAAAGGTAAATTCTTGCTGGGTAATGTGAAGGTGAATTCTGGGCAAGGTAAAGCTAAATTCTTGCTGGGCAAGGTAAAGGTAAATTCTTGCTGGGTAATGTGAAGGTGAATTCTGGGCAAGGTAAAGGTAAATTCTTGCTGGGCAAGGTAAAAATGAATTCTTGCTGGGTAATGCGTAGGTGAATTCTGGGCGAGGTGAAGGTTTTAGGTAAATTCTTGCTCGGCAAGGTAAAAATGAATTCTTGCTCGGTCATGTGAAGGTGAATTCTGGGCGAGGTGAAGGTGAAGATAAATTCTTGCTGGGCGAGGTGAAGGTCAATTCTTGCTGGGCGAGGTGAAGGTCAATTCTTGCTGGGCGAGGTGAAGGTAAAGGTAAATTCTTGCTGGGCAAGGTAAAAATGAATTCTTGCTGGGTAATGTGAAGGTGAATTCTGGGTGAGGTGAAGGTGAAGATAAATTCTTGCTTGGCGAGGTGAAGGTCAATTCTTGCTAGGCGAGGTGAAGGTCAATTCTTGCTGGGTGGGGTGAAGGTCAATTCTTGCTGGGCGGGGTGAAGGTCAATTCTTGCTGGGCTAGGAGAAGGTCAATTCTTTGCAGAGCAAGGTGAAGGTCAATTCTTTGCAGAGCAAGGTCATGACTCTCAAGACAGGTTTGCAGGTTAGTTAGTTGAGGACATGGACAATGAAAAGTGAAATGGTGAAAGTGTTTTCTGGGCACAGCCCATCTGAGTAATGTCCATATTCAGTAGCCACTGGGATCTGCAGTGAAATGGTGAAAGTGTTTTCTGGGCACAGCCCATCTGAGTAATGTCCTTGTTCAGTGGCCACTGGGATCTGCAGTGAAATGGTGAAAGTGTTTTCTGGGCACAGCCCATCTGAGTAATGTACTTGTTCAGTGGCCACTGGGATCTGCAGTGAAATGCAACGTGGCGTATTAACTGTTTATCTTGTCCAAAGGGGTTGACTTACATACCCAGCAATCGTAGCTCTAAGGCTGATATATTCCTATGCTAATGCGAAAGCCTAAGAATTTGGCCAGTATCTATATCAAGACAACTTTGTGAAATCCCTCAGAACAGTAGAACATCGTGTATCGTATCGGGGTTTAATTGTCGGTTCGACAGCCGAAGTACTAAACAGCATAAACATTGACCTATGCAAGTGGGATACGACGACATGACGATGACATGTGTCAACCAAGTCAGCGAGTCTGACCAACCAATCCCGTTAGTCGCCTCTTACGACAAGTATGGGTTGAAAGATGGAAAGTTGGATGTATGGATGGATGGATAGGAAGACAAATGGATGCATGATGGGTGGAAGAAGATGAATACTGTATATGTTAGTAAAACTTAGAATTTGCACCTAGCCTATGGATAGATAGATGTGAGGATGGATGGATGGATGGATGGATGGATGGATGGATGGATGGATGGATGGATGGATCAGAAATAAGGGACAAGAAAGCAACGAGATGGTAGAAGATGGTTCAGTTTGTTGCGGAAGACATTCCAGTCTGCCTGACGATTCCACCTGAGAGATGCGTGTTCTCCCTACCTTACCAGCGTGTACCACTCCCACTCCACCATGTTTTCCCCATATGCATGTGACACTTACCTGCAACAAAGAAGAACATGATAAATATTGTGTCAGATGGCACTGTTGAACAATGTCCACGAGCAACTCACACGCAGGGCAATACATCGACAGGAACACATAACCTCCACAAACATGTTATGGGTCCCTTTCAAATTATTAAACACTACCAAGAAGAAAAATACAATCAATAAAAGAATATTTTATGTGATACATGTTTTATCCTTGCCATCAATATTGTCCGTAACTCAATGTCATGCCACGGTCCCTGCAGTTGCCACAGAAATAAAAGACAATCAACTTCGGTTCCTAGAACCATCAGCTAGGGACCCGTCTTCAAACTCGGTGAATACTGTTTCAATATCAGTCAGCCTCTCTGACCCTTCCTTTCCGAGGAGATTGATCATACCCTTTACAATTTTCTAAATCATCATGTTTATTTCATGAATGATTCCGTCCAAAAGCATGTTCAAGTTATTTATCATTTTCCATGTGTTTTTCCAGTTTATTTGTAGAACATACATTTATCACTCGATCCACATAATTAGTATCGTCGCAGGGTATTGGTAACGGGGGTGATTGAGAATATGTTTCGTAACACTGTCATTATGTTTTCTCATTATGCCATTGTCCAGTGCCTAATACAAGGAATTCAAACTGTGAATGATAAAATTTCGGCTTTGCGCACACATCAAGTATACTGGGATTCCTACCCTGAACCAACCATTATGGGATTCAAACCCTGAACCACCAACCATGAGATTTAATATAAACTTTACCAGGATTCAAACTCCATCCCTGGAGACACAACCTACTGCACTAACCAATGGACAACCAGCCAACACTACTGGAGACTGGGATCAAACCTGATCTGCTGAATTGACTGCATCCACAGGGTGCATACAAAACTGTCAAAGAGGTACTTATAAAATCATACCTGAGATTAATCTGTTTTCAGAGTATGAGCGGTGGTTGTCAAAAGTCAAAGAAAATTTAAATTATTGATAATAGTTGCAAGGCAGCCTTAAACATCTACTACTTTTTGTCAAATATTTGTGAACAATCTGAAGTATATGGGTGCAATAAAAATTAATTATATCACAAGATTGGCCTGGAATGTGGACGTTTATTAGAGGAGAGCATCAAATGGATAAATTCGGAAAGTCTATTTTTTATATGTTAATTCTTTTTTAAATCTTGCATCATGTCTTGATACTTAAGGAAGATTATCATTAACATCAAAATGTCAATGTTTTCTTTCATAAGCGTCACTTGCAAGAATGTTTATTGGTGATTTTATGATGAAGAGTACTGCTTTATCTGCTACTTTATCACCATGTAAAGATGCTCCAAAAACAAGCAAAGGTAGGAACACAATATTAAGACACTCAATATCCTTTAGAAATCCATATGTCATATCTTCCTCAGAACTAATGATATTGAAGGGAATTCTAGTCTAGACCTCAGATGAATCTGATCAAGGTAACATGAGATTTATCACCAGAGTATATGAAACAGGAGCAGAATTAATCATTCCTGTCATCATTAATGAGCGCTATATCTCAGGTTGTGCACCAATATTGATATTCCAGTATCAAACATGGATGCTCTGATACCGCCGAGATGCGACACAGAGACGGACAAGATGGGAGCCAAGACGAGCCGCCACTAATTAGTCTCATTAACGCTCAACTTCCCTTTCTAGGCTCGTTCCTCAACACTATCTCCAGGTACATCTAATCGTGTCAAAAACTCCCTCATGCCTCATGTCCCTAAAAGTTTTACACTTGAGAAATTACACAGAAAAGGTGAAACTAAATTTTCAGGAACCAAACATGATGATTATTAGTTTTATCATTATCATTATCATTATCATTATCATTATCTAGTGTCTGGTAGACAGTATCGAAATTCTTCTGTAAAACATATTCCGTATGATGTGATCCATTGCATCATCACAGAAGATTGTCCCTTTCTTCCCTGGCAGTACATCAAAGCAATGTCTGAGAAAGCCCTGTCATTAAAACATCTCCTTCCCTGTCTCAAAACTCATAAACCTACGTGGAAGTATGAAAAACTGAAATTTACAACCACTGAGGAGACAATTTGTTGATTACACCTGTCAGTATGTGAGTTTGTCGCTGATAACAAGAAATGTGCGACAGTTATCTTTGTGCCGAGGCCTTGTCGCCTAAGGTGACCCCAGTGATGACCTTTACGTGTTGCGAGTATTAACTTCACTGGCCCCTTTCAGAGGCTACTGGAGGGGAGTCGTTGAAGGTGATACCTCTCTCACAAGGCAAACCAAATGTTGTGCTTTCCCTTTGACTCGCTGTTCTTCCCTCTTTCATCTGTTGTTCATTGTCAATTGACATTTGTTGATAGCAGGGGTTTGGATGTCGAAGACAACTGTGTTTGATACTGGAGCTGTTAGCTCGGAGCTGTCCCTTCATTGTCTGAGCTGGCTCGTATTCAGGTCGACTTGTAGCTTTAGTTTCAGTGTTGCAAAAAAGTAGTTTCTCTGTGGTTATTCGTATACTGTAATCAACTTAATGTGCCGCGGGATTCCAGGCACAGGGCGTTTATTACGATGGAAGCTAGGATGTGTTTACATCCTTACAGTGCCGCCATGTTGTCATTATCTACAAAGTGTGTCAGTGTGTCAGAGTGAGTGAGTGAGTGTGAGCATGTGTCAGAATGTCTGTGTGTGTTTGTGTGTCTTTGGGAGGTTAAACATTTGAACAGAATAAGTACAAATTGTGGCACATCATCATCATCATCATCATCATCATCGTCGTCATAAACATCATCATCATCATCAATGTGATCACATTGGGATAATCGTAATCAACATCGTCATTGTCGCCATCATCGTTGTCATCAACATTGTCTTCTCCAACATCCTCAATATCGATATCTCACAATCATCATCATCGCTATCAATATCGTCATCACCAGCATTGTGATCAATGTTAGGAGTGCCATATTACCATCCCATCCAACTTTACAAATTTATATGTTTGTGTGACAGAGTCTTTATGTATTTATTCCATTTTATTAATTTCGTAGGAAAATACACATTAACATAGCTAGTACTTGCCCCATCATTTTCTCCATAAACAGTTTTGGTTACAAATGGCGCAGTGAGAAGTTGTTCATGTGATTTGGTCACACGAGTCCTTGATCATCAGACGATAAAATGGGATGATTTGAACCATCCAATCCCCATTGTGGTCAGTTCTCACAAACGCACACAACTTGAATCCCTGGGGGGAAAGGTGGGTAGGGGGATCATAATTTACGTACCATGAAGAGATTTCACCTCTTGAGAATATCTTGACAATGAAAAACTGGGAAGATTCGAAACACATTCACCAACAATAAACATTTTTGGTCAGTACACTGAAATATCCCTTGTGACAAAATGTACTAACATTGAAATAAAAAATACCAATAAAAAAACCTGATTGTTTACATGACGCTAGACACCGTCCAATAGTATCTGCCCATAGCCTGGAGATGGCAGATTACAGGAATCGCCAGAACTCCACGTTCTCAATTCCCGCCCCTTGAGCTATAATATGGTATATTAAGGCTGTGGCATGGGGGACTTGTTGCGTGGAAGTGGAGCTATTTCACCGTAACTGTTAAATGGAAAACACTTGTGACATGAATACTTAATGCACAACTGACTGATGGGCCGATATGACGAATCAGCAATATTCCGGATGTCAGCATGGAGCTAAAGAACCAGCTGACTGAACATACCAAAAACCATTTGGGTCAGATGCTACACCAGCACTGCCAGGCTGGGGTCTCCAAAAGTAGAGTGAGTGAGTCTAGTTTTACGCTGCACTCAGCAATATTCCAGCCATATGGCTGCGGTGTATTAATAATCGAGTCTGGACCAGACAATCCAGGAATCAACAACATGAGCATCAATCTACGCAATTGGGAACTGATGACATGTGTCAACCAAGTCAGTGAGCCTGACCATCCGATCCCGTTAGCCGCCTCTTACGACAAGCATGGGTTCTAACCCTGGACCTTCACAGGTATCCAAAGGAATACCTACATGGGTTTCCAAAAGAAGAGGTTACATCGAGTCACGAAACGGGTCTACAAGGGTCTCCAAACAAGGATCTACACATCCTTCCAACAGGGGGCTACATTGGTTTACAAAAGAAGGGTCTGAATGACCCTCGAAAAGAAGGGTCAACACAGACTTCCTGAAGTGGGTTGATATGGATCTAAAATTAAGGAGCTATATGTAACTCCAAAAGAAAGATCTACATGGGCTTCCAAAAGAAGGCCTATAAAGACTTCCTAAAGAAGGTTGATATAGATCTAAAACATAAGGGGCACCAAAACAAAGGTCTACATGGGCTTCCGAACAGGTTTGTCCAGAGTTCTTCATTCTGCATCTACATCTCACCCACCACACATTACTAATTGACTGGACATTTTGTCCATTTGAATAACCCAGCTTAAAGCCATAGTACATTCCACTAAGCCTCTGTAAACCCCAATGTACTCAGAAGCCACACACGCATGTTAATGTCGCAATGTACAATGACAAGGGTCGTCAATATCGGAATAAACGAGCTATTCCAGTCCAGAGAACACAGAGCAAAATCAATGTAAACAAATCAATTCCTTTTACTAAACGTTCATATCAAACCCACAGCATTCCACCACAAATGTGGGTCAGTATCGAAACCAGGTTCCTCTTAATTTACCCAATCCCCTGCCAACTTTTGTTCCTCGTTGACGTCATTTCTATCCCGATTATGTGGGCATGGTCAACCTGAAATAATTATGGTAATCTCCTGTGGATTTGATTGAATGGCTACAAACACTGTTGACACAAAAACTGTTACATTATGTTTCAGATTTAACCCATAACCTCTGACCTTTCTAAAGGTCACAAACCTGGCAATTTCGCCTAATGATAGCAATAGAGTCATTTCAGTGTTGCAATTGTTCAAAAGGCCAAAAGCAATATGTCCACACAATGCTGCATTTGTGTTGTAACACAACAATTGTGTTCAGCGACACAATGGATCATAACCTGTGTTTATCACCCGGTGTTGTAGTTTCTATGTATCACAACATGTTCCAGTTTCCACCATGATATGACGAAATTACCTCGTCTCTCATGTTTGGCACAGCAATGATCCATGTCCTGGCCCCGATTTCTCGAAACAAACTTAAGTTTTTACTCAAATTTCAAACTGAGTTTGA
>VKKT01003918.1:31176-46272 GCA_008038995.1 Haliotis laevigata | reverse complement strand
GCAATAGACTATCACTATCACAATAGTTGTTTCCCCCTCAATAGTCACCCCTAGTTAGGGAACTGCAAGACTGTCTGGCTGGCTGAGAGCCTGGGAAACTTTAAGCAGAACATAATATGTTTCAGCATGACAGTTCTGGCTTCTGGATATGCTGAAAATTACTAATTAATGAACCTCTAAGGAAGACTAGATTCGAACCTAGAAGCTATATCCTTGATAAGTATCTGTGCATAAACTTAGGTGACAGTATTCAGTATTATCTTGTGGATATGGATTTTGCTTGAGCCATATAGGTTTAAGTGCTGGTTTACAAGACTGCCCAACCCCCAATAAGACTAAATAAAATTTTAAAATGAATTAAATAAATTAACTTTAGACAAACAAAAAACCTAATCATTTATATTTTATGTCACTTTGCAATCATACTTCCATATTGGTGTAACTTAGGAGCTTGTGTTTCTTTCAGCAATACCAATAATTACTAATATATTACTTTCAACTGTCTACATTCATTTTAGGTGTACAGAAAAGTGAATATACAAAATATAATACCTCAAGACAAAATTGTTTTCTTACTGATTCAAGCTATAAAGTTTTCTCTCTGAGTAACAACCCGAACAGTTTCTGTAACATATGCTGCATTTGTGATTTAAGTTTCTTAGTAAAGTACAAATTGCAGAACAAATTGTGATCATTCTTTGATTTTATTTATTTGAAAATATATGATCAAAATTAATTGCCAGCAACTTGTGGTTGGTTTTAGCTAATGCAAGTTCCAGTAAAATCATAGTTCTACAGAAAGTCACCAACATCCTGAAAATGCAATCTAATTTCTTATGGCATACAGTATGAATGAAGCCCTATATAGGCACCATTTATCATATAAGGAAGAGCTATAGAAAATCAATAGTTCATGGTGCTGATAACCTTTGTTGTTAGAGAGAAAAGACACAGCTATATATAAGTAGCAGCCATGATTTGAGAAGAGTAATGCCTACAAGACTACCATATATAGTTCAAGGATAGTTGGCACCTATTTCTGACTAATTTATCTGCGGCCCTGTATGTAGTCTTGGAGATTTACCAACATTTGCAGGATGGAAGAAATGAAGGCGATGTGGCTCTGACATGACTGTATACCATCGGTGCCATCTCCCCGACACTCAACCATCCTCATCCCAACACACAGGCTGAATCAAGTGTGTTGTTGAAAGGTTCCTCATCAGTTACATATACATATGTCTGTTTACCTAGGACGTAGTATCTCTGTGCCGACTTGGCAGCATGTCATGAAGGCAAAGAAAAACTCTGGTATCCATGGCGATGGTTCCAAAACAGCGTCAATAGAAAGAATGCTTAGAAAAATCTTTCAGGGCTATTACACCTCCCGGGTAAAATGTTTGATAAAATTGCTACAGATTCTGGGCATCTGAGGGAGTGTTTCCCTCTTATCTCTGGCCAAGTTTCTTTTCAAGAACTTTTCAGATTGTCCCAAAAAATGTTCCATGTTACTTAGTGACTGAGTCAGCCCTGACACTGTTTTAACCAACATTCAATGGGAAATACCAGAAATGGGATGCACAATTTGTACCCTTGCAGGAATTAAAACCCTGTTCCTTGATCGGACCAACACTTTAACAGCTCAGCCAAATCATATTTTTAGGCAGTATTTGCCAAAACTAAAGATATGAATAACAATAATTTTATCTCAATGGAGATCAGATAATATGGTTTTTACGATAAACAATTTATTCTTTCAGAAAGAGTCATTCCAATCACAATTTTCTCACATAACATGTGTCTCTGAATCAGTGATGATTCTTGACACCAGGCGATTCAATGGACAACACACCTACCCATGCATTATATTTTAATTCTGCATACATTTTCAGAAAGTCTTTCAATAATTACAAAAGCTACGGTTAAATATCCTATCACAAAACTGAATGCTAAATCTGACTTCGTGAATCTGTGAGATTTAATGAACCACTCATGCAAGTTAAACACCAACTGATTGATGGCGACATCTTCTTGTTAGCCAGCCCATGTTGACCACAGAGAAATTCCAGAACAAATTCCATATGAAGAACCTTAATACATTTTGCATCAAGATCAAAGTTTCTCAAAATGTACTGATAATTGGAAGGCAGACTTGCTTCAATATCGTGACACATGTATTCTAATTCTTGGTGGCACAAACGAGGTCAAGGTCATGTAAGTACTTATGCGCTCAAACTGCTTGCAAACTATACACCTGGACATTTAGTCCCAGAAATAAAGTTATCTTACTTAAAAATATTGATCTACAAAAAAAAAAGAATATTAATTATATAAAATCCCAAAGGATAAAAGATATATTTTTCAATTCCAGACTAAGTCTGAGTTGATCTGGACATGCCCAGTAACACTTTGAGCTGGGACTTTCAGTAGCATCTGAAAGAACTGTACACCATATTAAGTCCAGAGGCAGCTGTTTATTTGTCATATGTCACTAGGAGTCAAATGGTCTGCTATTTTTTGCATGTGTCTGTAACAGACACGGGAACAAAGCAATCGCCATCTCTCTAATGGAAGGGAATAGCATTCATCCTACAACAAGGGGATGCACTTCACTTTGAATGAGCCCATACTGAGGAAATACCACATCAGATCAAGTATGAACCTACTATCTATATACAAGTATATCGCATCCTTATTCCTGGGTGCACTTGATGAGAAACAGTGTGTCCTACCTGCACAAAAAATTAACAGGAAGAAGTAATTTATGAGTTTTTCGGGTGCCAAAAATAGGTCCAAATCATTAAAGTCATCAGTGCTGTAGATTACATGTAACTGATGTTACTGACAAGACAGTTAAGGATACCACTAACTGATTATTTGCAGTACGATGTGGAAATCCCTGTCTATAACATACTTCAGGCGTCTGAGAATGTGCAGTAGTGGTATATTAGTAAAGGTTTGTGAATCATATCCAGCGAGACACAAGTTGTCAACCCACACCTCCATGTTCAAGACTTGAACAACAAAATCTAATACTGTGTGACCCACCAAAGGACAGGCCCATGTATAAACCTGGAACATACTGACTCCATCATCAGTGATTCAACTATCAACAGTCGACGTGGTCACTTCTTCCTCTACTGATATAGGAAGACATACAATCATATTTGAATGTCTTTAATGTCAAGCAGCCCTTTGAACCTGAATTATCACTTATTACTGGCTCAGAACAGAAGTCAGGTAGCTATCTTAATTGCAGCTGAGATGTTTCTGTGGAAGTGTGAACGGCATGCCTCATCCCTTGCTTAGCTGGTTCAACAGCACCACGTTCAGGGCCAAGGGTGAGTGAGAGAGCGGGCGAGGTTTAATGCCATTTTGAACAGTATTCCAGTTACATCATGGCGTGACAGCTTCATGTCGGAGTGAGTTGAGTTTTACGTCGCTTTTAGCAATATTCCAGCAATATCATGGTAGGGGATACCAGGAATGGGCTTCACACATTGTATCCATTTGGGGATTTGAACCCGGGCCTTCGGCATGACAAGCGAATGCTTTAACTACTGGGCTACCTTTCATGTCAGAGGAAAGCCTGAATGATTACAGTGATGGACCTTACCCTTAGGAGAAACTCAGGAGCATGGGTACGGTGTTGGCAAACCGAGAAACAGTTCATCAGCCCAAATATCTCAGACCATGTCCATCAACCACCACATCGAGCTCCATGACAGCAACAATCCTCTTTCCCAGAAAAATAGTGTCCGGAATAACCATATAGGAATGGTATGTGAAAGCTCACCCGACCAAACAGCACAAACGCACATTCACTTATTTAGCTCACCTGGTCAAATAGTGTTTCTAAAAAACTATTGGATTAAAAGAAATTGACATTTGTATGCCCACACATTTTTTCAAAGAGTCCACCTATCATACCTTTAGCTTCAAAACTACAAACTTTGATTCAATCATAAGAAACGTTGTGTTCAAGTTCCAATATAACGAAGGTAGTGTTGCCAGTTGAATCCATCTCACTCACCCACTCAGAGTACTGATACTAGCCACTAAGCCTACTTACAGGTGAGGTGAGGTGAAGTGAGGTAACGTTGCATTCAAGATTACTGAACTTATACAGCAGCTCGCACAAGTCCGGACTTACGCTCAACTTAGTGCCAGCCCACTGATTACCATGTTGCTGTTTAAAAGGCACACCCTATCTAGACATACTGTACAGACTTCAAGCTAGACTAATGCTTAGTCTCTGAATATGAATAATTTTGATTGTAACAAATAAACCCAGAGATCAGAATCTGGGGGAATCTAGACTTGCTTCATTTAGGGTTTTAGCAGTGCAGTGAGGGCTCGGCTGTAGGGAAATAATGTGGTTCAGGGCCTGTGAGACAGACAGTTGTTGCTTTATTCCCTAATGGTGTGTCCCAGAAACAAGATGGAGAGACTGGAACAAACTGGAACAAACTGGGACAAACTGAGGTAAACTGGGGTAGACTGTGAGATCAGATGCATCTTTTAAAATATTTTTACTGATCCTGGGCATTGATCCACCAACCTTTCCAGCCAGACGCTCCATCCACTACTCCTGGAGGAGGTCCTTACTAAAGTCTTAGGCTCACGGGGAACTACTTTCCATCACCTCTTTCTTGTTTGTTACAAGAACGGTTTCACTTACAAACATTTCATCACATTCAAAGGTGTTGTAGTGAATCCATTCACTTGCCATACTTATCTACTGACATAGCTCACCTCAAAACACATTACCAGACCACGTTTCCTGCTTTTTTAGTAATCTCAGATAACTGGTTTCCATGGGGATTGCTTAACTGGCTCTGGTTGTTATCAAGGTACTGTTTATCAAGCAAATACCCTGTTTAGATTATTTCAGCTATATGTGTCTGTTGGCAATTTTCCGACTGAGTTACTGCGTCTTTCTCCTCTAAATTACCACCAACATACGAGGTTAGAAGTTAAGGATGACATAAGACACTGGACGAGATAACATTAACCCCAGGCTACAAGTTTACAGTGGCCAGACAGGATCAAACCCACTATCAACAAGCAGGTCTGGACGCCATACCCACAAACACACTGTCAACAAGTAGGTCTGGACGTCATACCCACAAACCTACTATCAACAAGTAGGTCTGGACGCCATACCCACAAACCCACTATCAACAAGTAGGTCTGGACGCCATACCCACAAACCCACTGTCAACCCTCATGTCTGGACACCACTTCCACAGAAGTCTCATTTGTACTCAAGTAATGAATTCATCTTCACATAATGGACACATCATTAAACACTTCCAGATTAAGTTTTAATTTAACTTCATAATCCCAACAATGTTTTGTATCTTAGTACACACATATATATAAAGCAAAGCTCAAGCAAAATGGTTAACTATCTACCAAAATAGATTTCATTTGGCTTAAAATACAAAGGAGCAGTAACAAATATCTATACTGATTAGGGATGAAAATTAGGGATGGCACCTGGTGTTCACATTAAGTAAGCATGTACTGCCTTACCTGTAGCACCTGGTGTTCACATTAAGTAAGCATGTACTGCCTTACCTGTAGCACCTGGTGTTCACTCAATTTGCATATAGAAGTGCCAGCTGATGTACTATAATTCCCAGCATTGTGAGGGCAGCCTTTAACAAACATACCTACTTACTGGAATGAAGAATTTTGAAAAGTTAAAATATGTGGCCACACCACTGGTTTACCAACTCTTATATATTGTCAACAAAGCAATGACAGTTCATGACGCACATGTCTACACATTAAACATCTATATGTACGTAAATGTATTTTGTGAATGCTGCAAAAGACTCGATATTCCTACATAATTGTCTAAATACAATCCAGTAATATAATTCAATCAGAAAATAAACAGTGTTGTCAACAAGTACAGAGAGACTTCTTACCACCAGGAAATCCCCAGTGCTCCTGTTGTCAACACACGGTAACTGATCTCCTGTTGCTGTGTCTCATCAGTATCTCTGTGGGTGCTCACACACAGGCTGCTCACACACATCACACATCACACATCACACGCTCTCATTCACAGCCTCATCGCTCCTGCTCCACATTCACAACCCCATCTGTCCAGCTCTACACACCGGCTCACAAACAACTCCCATTACAGGAGCCCCTTATGATCAAGACAATACCAACAAAAGTTCTTATGGACATTATAAAGGGAATACCGCAAGTGTTTGTTTGTCATCTTCATGCATAATTGTTTGAGAACATATAATTAAATTGCTTGGGAATCTGTTATTTGATAAAAACAAAACATTTTTTACATGTGTTTCCATGGAATATAACAAAATCAGGCCTCTCAAACTAACATATGTATAGATACTGATTGGATGATAATTAAAAAATATCAAATATAAAAGAAAAAGATATTAAAAAGTAAATAGCCATGTTAACCACATTCCCTTTTGTTGTAAACATAAATAAGCTATTTAATACACTATTTAAAAAAAATGCTGAAACTTACTGAGTGCACCTGACCACATCGAATGTCAATGGAGTATATACTTTTCAAACATAAACTGTTAACAGTTATACAACAGTCATACAGAAAGTAGAGGTAGTTGTTTTTGGTCCTCCCGGTAGCTCACATTAATCCCTTATTAAGACTCCAGCAAGGACTATAGTCTCCCAATCCAAGTCATGACAAATGACGCATGTAGATATGCTTGGCTGGACACCCATGTATTATTATCCATTGTCATTCTAACCATAGGCAATACCTATTGTCGTCGGAAACCTCACCTACAAAGCTACGATGGATTTTAAACTGGCTTAAAGTTTTTCAAACTGTTTCCCGGTGGCCTTTTTTCAGATACTCTGAAGACATCGAACAAAAGGTGATATAAAAAAAACTATGTGATCGCCAAAATTGTTTTAATTTTACAAGAACAATAATTGGTGAACAAAACATATTGGAATCAGTTTTGCTGCCTGTGAAAATTAACATTCTGCTCAGTTATCGATATCATTTATGATGCTTTTTAACAGTGTTTTCAAAATCATCACTCATCATTTTTTTTAAACATTTCAAGTAGAAACTTTTAACATAATTCAAGATTTATGTTATTTTCATTCACATGATATTTGTAAAAATATACAGACATAAACCATACATCCATTTTTGCTGATAGGAAAAAATATAAAAAACAAAAAATAGTTATCTGATAGAGACGTTTTTGATGTGGGAAGATAACTGTGTTTTTGGACCTAGAAACGTCTTGACAACATTTATAATTTTGAGGCCAAATGCAGCTTTTGAGTGTAATTCTTCTATTGTCAGTTTAGCTCAAAATGAACAATCATTACCAAACTATGAGCCTAAACAGTTTGGGAAAACATTTACATAAATATATATTTTTAACAAACAGAAACATAAGTATATTTGCAAGCACTATCAGGGACAAAATGCTTTTTTCACTAAAATCCCAGGTCCCATGCAGAAGCCCATCAAATGGTCAGCCCCCACTGTCCATTGCAAGTGACTCATATTCTCATGCTAGTACATTTCTCATCTCTGTTTTCCTTCTAAATAGAACTTTCATTTCTTTAATTAAACAGAACTATGTAATTTTCTAGAAAAAGAAAAGATTCCATCATACTGATTTCAAAAGATGCTTGAAATTCCTACAACTATATATGGCACTGTGCAAGCCTCCAGATGGGATTCTGTTATAAAACAAACGTATGCTCCAGAAATACATAGCAAGTCTCGCCAAACAACTTGAAGCTATCAAAAGCTGCGAAATAACCCATTCCCAGGTGTGACAAAAAATCTCAAAGGATCCTATTGCACTAAATATAGCCTTCCATATGGCAAAAACATTGTGCTTGGAATCGGTAGCACTGGTGTCAGAGGTACTGTCGAGAATTACACTGATGGTATCAAGTAAGAAGCAGTTTTGCAGGAATCCTTCAATTGGACATGACAAGTTATCCCGATAATGTAACAGTGGCCTTATCATTGTGATTGAGCTACAAGCATACTTTCTGTGAAACCAGTATAAACACACATGTTCTGTATTTCAAAACTGACAGGGATAAGTGTTACTACCTAATCAAGCTCTGGTTGAAGGGAAATAAGTTGTAACGAATAACACAGGCAATTGAGTGAGTTTAACACTGATTTGAACTGGATCTTGGTTATATTATAGCATCTCAACTGGGTGTGGATAAAAGCTCGAAGTGATACACTTCTCTGATGTTTACCGCTTTTTTTAAACCTGTGAGCACAATTATGATGCAGGGAGTAGAACCCAGGACATTTCTGGAATGCCCATAAGATTTAACTCTACACAACAATTACAGCAAGTGAAACAACTGGCCCACCTATAAGCTGGCACTTTGATGTCTGTTTGTTAATTGGAGCCGAAGTCAATTTCTTAATCCAGCACCAAGCCGAAGGATCATTTTAGAGCAAGATGAGGGCATATTCTCTCAAATGTTGGTATTTTTTCATCACTGTAACTTGACAACTTGGAAAATGCCTTAAGTACATCTGTTTATTTGAGCATGAGCAAATAGTGACAAGTGACAAGTTTATTAGTATTTGGTTCCATGTGACCCATATTGCTACTACATAATAACTGCACACAGTGCAAATACCGGTATATCATTCATTCACAAATAATATCAAATTGGCAAGTTTCTATTCAAATACAACGACAAAGATTTGATAAGTTTTGTGTCAGTGGATGCTAGTAGTTGATACATTTTTGAAGCCGACGGATTCTTATAATACTATTCAGGTAAAAACTGTTGACTGCTTATCTTATAGTAAGGGCAAATAAATAAAAAGTGAAATTCGTCTTCAATACAGCCCAGGAGACATTTGGTACATAGTAACGCATTTGGGTTATCATAACCTTTAAGTCTAACTGAACTTTCAGTTTATGAGATGCAGAGCGAAACTTACAATATACCCTCAACAGGTCTTTTTGGGGGGGAAACAATTCAAGAATATACTTTTCAACATCCAAAACAGATTTAAAACCGCTGTAATGTTTTAGAAATGATGACCCTGAGATCTTTCAATGCCAATTTTGGAATTGTATGTCTCTACATCTTTGTGAAAACAAATTCATGAAAATGTTAATACTACTGCAATCTTGAGTGAACCATACGTTCAGTTTCAAACAATAATATTTGACAGCGAGAAACCCAACATACTTTATCCTGTTCATCAAAATGTTTCAGCATTTCATAACTAGCCCTGGGACACCTTGATCTATCCATTGGAATAAGTCTGCACTCAGTATTTAATACAACAAATATAATAATTAACACACAAATAACTTCTGCCTGTATCAACAAGAATTGCATTGCTTGATGTTCTTCTGGAGACCCCAAAATCAGTTTGAACCCTTCTGTTGACTGCCTGAATGTATGGCCCCATATCTCTGAGCTGTATAAGAGGATTGGAGAAACTTTTGAATCAAATATTTTAGTTACAGAATGAAATGGTAATGAGGGGAGATATGTCATTAATCTGTAAACAGGAAACAGCGCTTGTTGGCCTGAATTATAGCCAGAGTTTCACACGCCCTGGACCAAAGCAGTGTTGAGGAAAATATCAGTCCTAAATATTTATAATACGAAACACACTTCAATTCTGTACCAGCATAAGACCACCATTTCTAAATGTTACTACATTTGACTTATCCAAATTTGCTTCAAAGCCCCATTTAATACAAGCTTTCTCAAGAAAGTGTAATTTACTTTGTAGTCCTAAAATTGTATCATCGACCAAAGCAAGATCATTGGTAAATAAAAGTAACAAAATTTCCTTCAAGTTTTCTTTGACAATAGCCCCCTCAACTAGCTCTGTTCAAATTCTGCCACTAGATCGTTAATAAAGAGGATAAAGAGAACTGGGCTTAACATGCATCCCTGTCGAACACCAGCAGAAGTACTAAATATATCTGTTCTACCTTCTGAGCAAATATAAATATACTGGTCATGAAAATATCCAATGCATTTCCACAGACGTGTTTACCCTCACATGCATTCACTGAAGGGATAAATACTGAAAGAGACATAAGTCTTGGGGTCAAACATAAGCCTTGTGAAGGGTGCATTATGATTTGCTAAGAAGTTGAATCAGGTATAAGTCCCAGAAGTTCTCTTAACAATCCAGTCCCGCCAACACCCTCACTCACTCATTCAGACTATGGTAAAACTGTTACTCAAATTCATGTTGAGGGCAGTCAGCACAACAAACTTCAGCGCTGCACATCAAGCAAAACTACACGAACAATCTTTGTCAACATAACGCGAAGGTATTTGTGCCAATATATATTTTATATTTCAATTTCATAATTTTAACAATCAATAAATGAGAAAAAGAACAAAGATTCAAGGGCATTCAATTATTACAAAGCGCTTACTGGGAGCTTTGTGCTTATTATATCAACCGTACTGCTATTATACAAAGTGATCTTAGATCTAAGGAGTGAGAGAGTGAGTTGGGTTTTACGCTGCTGTTAGCAATAGTCCAGCAATATCACGGCGGGGAACACCAGAAATGGGCTTCACACATTGTGCCCNTGTGGGGATTCGAACCCTGGTCTTTGGCGTGACGAGCCAACGCTTTAACCACTAGGGTACCCCACCGCCCGACAGATTTCTGAGACCCACTTGGAATTCAGGGCTTCCCTTTAGCATCAGTACAGAGAAAATCAGGGACCAAAGTAGCCTCACTTGGAATTCAGATCATTTTTCATGTGCAACTCTTAAAATATAATAGTCATTTTCATATGAATAGTAGGACAGTCATAGAGAGCTACAAAATTGACAAAATCCAACATTTTCCTGAAAAAAGCACCATTTGTCCCTTTGCCAAATCTGCAGAATGTATTAACTGTACACAGGCTGCCTCATTGATGGCACCGCCTAGAATACTGGCTACATACTGGATGTATAGGTGAGTGAGGCAGTGCCAGTTTGGTCGGGCTGACATGGAGTTAACAGTTCTCAGGAATTCCATGCAAGAGCTCTGACTCACAATGTAATAGCACACTCTTTTTACACACCCTGCAAATCCAGGAGCTGTTTTATATTAGGCACATAGTAACATGCCCTGGTTCATGTAAAACATGTCAAACTTTTTCATATGGCCAAACAATCGACTTCTTAAATTCTTTCTTAAATTTAGCTTCATGCAGAATCCAATTATGAACAGTGAACTTAATCATTATGGATGACGATTCACATAGATATTTTTTTACTCATGACTTGTGTCATAATTGTACAAAAATAACCAAGAAAATTGTAATTTTTGTATATACAAATTTTTCAAAGTGTCTTCAAAGTGTCTTGAAAATGGTTATCACAGTTTTCCCTGTCGGTCAGTATTTGACCATATTTTTACCAAAAATTCACTTTAAATAAAATCAAAACTTACAATATTGACAAGATGACCAATTGTGGAGTATGAAGTTAATCCATGTTGCGTTGTGGAAGAACTTCCTAGAGCTGGGAGTTTGACTTGCGGCGGCAGGGAATGACACGATTCCATTCTGTGCGTTCAGGAGGCACGCCTGATGGTGACTGAGGAAGAGATGCTCCTATCCCACAATACCTTTCAAGAATTTGGCAGCGGTGCCAATGCCAGCAAGCCATTTGGATCAGTGCCAATGCCTCTCAACAGGGTTTTTGTTTTGCAACTGGAGATCAGGACATCGGCTTGGCTTCCAGTCGAGTTCTGCCTATTCCATGCATCTGTATTGTGAAGGTAATCAGTCCTGCACACATGTCAGTAGCACATTGGTATCAGTCTCCAGTCTGTGGCCCTCCATTACCTGATTGAGTTGGGATGGATGCTGTGTATTCCCTAATTAGCCCAGCTAATTTATCAACATTTATTTTTTATATTGAGTGAGTGAGGTTTCACACCGCTGTTAGCAATATTCCAGCAACATCACGGCAGNGGACACCAGAAATGGGCTTCACACATTGTACTCATGTGAGCAATCAAACCTGGGTCTTAGGCATGATGAGCAGACACTTTAACCATTATAAATATGTATTTGAGAGCTGGGGCAAATGTTATGTTGTTTTTCATAAAAAATGTTTATTGTTTAAATAGTCAGGTCTGGATCAGACAGTCACTGACACCAATCAAACAGTAGGCCATGTGACCAATACGAACCAATCACCAGGCAGACTATGTGTCCAACACAAACCAACTAACACCAGACCATGTGTCCACTTACACCAGATCATACACTAGATTAGGTGACCAACAAAAAGGAATCAACAGACCAACACAAACCAATTAACACCAGACCATTTGTCCAACACTAACAATTAACACCAGACCATGTGACCAATAAAAACCAATCAACAGACTAACACCATCTAATTACCACCAGACCATGTGTCCAATTAACACCAGACCATGTGACCAACAAAAACGAATCAACAGACCAACACAAACCAATCCACTTTATCCAACACTAACAATTAACACCAGACCATGTGACCAACAAGAACCAATCAGCAAACCAATACCAAACAATTAACASCAGACCATGTGTCCATTTAACACCAGACCATGCAACAAACAAGAACCAATCAACAGACCAACACCAACTAATAAACACCAGACCATGTGTCCAATTCAAAATCATTTTAAGAAGTTTTTTAAAAATGTTTATACACAATATTTTCGACAACACTATGTTCATATCAAGTATTCTTAATAATTGTTCAAACAATATTTCCAATTATTGATATTTTTAGCCAGCCCTACAAAGAACTGTACATCTCACTAAAAAAAACATGGCAAGGACACAAATAGTTCTCAGTAGAATATTTTTTTTATTTATTCAATACAATTACTACTTTTTTATTCAGGAAAATTAAAATTTTAAAATATTTTTGGTTCTATCTGCAACCCACAAATAAATGTAGACTCCAAATGTTTAATGAAAACAAGAATGGACCTGTAAGCGCCACAAAATGACAGATCATGACCAGTTGCACCTGTCTGTGAGTTCATCTATTCTCACACTACAACATGGCAGTGTATGTGTCAACACGCTGCACCACCTGATGCATCCTCCACAGTTGTGTAAGACCTGTCCTGGTGAACCAGGTACAGGATACCCTCTACAATACTCCACTACAACCAGGGTCCCAATCCACAAAGTGTTGGTAGTGTTATGAGCTATTGTAACTGCATACTTTATCATTGGTCTTATCAATATCATAGTGCTACGAATGCTTTACTGATCAGAACCCAGTAATAAAATGAGATCAGATTTTTAAAACAAACTACAACTATAGATGTATATTTTCAATAAACTAATGGTTTAATTGTAAAACTCTCCATACAAAAAGAATGGTAAAATTATTAAATATTGACTGACATCAATAAATCCTATGAAGACATTTATATTCTTACCATTTTCCTCACTCTTGTTCTCAGCTGTTTCCAATAAATCCACATACACACACACGCTACGATGACAACATTACCCAACTGTAATGTAAGTGTGGGGTTAGTATGAAATGCCATGTGCTCTGTGTTGAGGTAAAGAGTGCATTATGTGATGGTGTTGCTGTTTGTGTTAAAATCACTGCTGCTTCCACGGTGGAACTTCCAGCGTGGAACTTCCTGCTGCTCAGATATGCAGCGCGGAAAGGTCATTTGTGTGTTGCATCATGTAGTGTGGTAGGGAAATTAGCAATGTTTTACTCTGAGTAATACAGACAAGTGTAAACTCTTAACTAGGACGTACTCATTGCGCTGATGCTGGCCTTTCAGTACTTTAAAGAGTGAGTGAGTGAGTGAGTGGGTGGGTGGGTTTTGGGTGGGTGAGTGAGTGAGTGAGTGAGTGAGTGAATTAAATTTCACACCGCTTTTAGAAATATTCCAGCAATATCACTGCGGGGGACACCAAAAAGGTTCTTCACACATTGTGCCCAAGCAGGAATTGAACCCGGGTCTTCGGCATGATGAGCGAACGCCTTAACCACTAGGTTACCCCACTGTCCCAAGTGAGTGAGTGAGTGAGTGATCCACACAGGTGATCCACAATCTGAAAATCTTATCTTTGGTTTCTGGTGTGCCAAAGGGAGACAACTCATCTCATCTCTCGTAGACTAATATCATGTTGCCATTTCATGTATATGCCTAGACTAACTTAACTGCTATAATCCGGGGACCGAGGGGATTGGGTGGTCAGTTCACTGACTTAGTTGATGCTCATCTTAACCAAACAACGTTCATCAATCATCTGATGATTTATGTTCCCACTGAACAGACCCCTTGCATACAGGATTCTGCCACTAATCAACATCTCTAACTTGGTTGATGCTTAACATTTTAACCCAGGAACTCAGATCCACGATGTTCCTAAAGAAGGAATATGCTGCTAACCAACATCACAAGTCCGTTTTGCAACTGCTTACACAGCCCCACACTGCTGGGCAGTCTCAATCTTCAAACTCCTCACATACACAATACCAGGTTCACTTAAAGAGTTGACAACACTAAGTTAATAATGTCCACAAAGAATTATTTGCTGTCCTAACTTTTGGTAGAAATATTTCATGAATCTAAATTTAGCCAATACCTGTGCTGGGAGTTACTCATGTATCATCCCACAATAGCAACAATTTGAATTTTTAAGCCATTTGACATTTCACATATTAAACTGATCAGCTTCTAAAACTGTACAACAACAACAAAAAACAACCAAAAACACAATTCCCCAGATATAACCACAAATGTACATTAACCTATGAACTAGTTCAGACATTCCGATGGTTCTCTTCGCCCCATACATTACTGCTAACTACCATGGCAGTAAACTTCCCTGGTGTGTGTAAGGTTGTACTCCAGACATTTGTGTATACACACAGTGATGGGTGAGCAATTACCAGCTCTGGAAGCTGGCCACTACTGGTGGAAGGAGGCAGTCTGGAGATGTCTGCTGGCAGACCTGCCACGGTAGACTTGGTTCTGTCTCTATACACACACAGTGATGGGTGAGCAATTACCAGCTCTGGAAGCTGGCCACTACTGGTGGAAGGAGG
>VKKT01003913.1:33178-46820 GCA_008038995.1 Haliotis laevigata | reverse complement strand
CCTTATGTTATCAGTCACTGGTTCGTGTGAGACATACTACACACATGCATCATGTTATCAGTAACTGGTTTGTGTGAGACATACTACACACATGCATCATGTTATCAGTCACTGGTTTGTGTGAGACATACTACACACATGCCTTATGTTATCAGTCACTGGTTCGTGTGAGACATACTACACACATGCATCATGTTATCAGTCACTGGTTCGTGTGAGAATTACCACACACATGCATCATGTTATCAGTCACTGGTTTGTGTGAGACATATCCCACACATGCATTATGTTTGTTTGAGACATATCACACACATGCGTCATGTTATCAGTCACTGGTTTGTGTGAGACATACCACACACATGCATCATGTTATCAGTAACTGGTTTGTGTGAGACATATCACACACATGCATTATGTTATCAGTCACTGGTTCGTGTGAGACATACCACACACATGCATCATGTTATCAGTCACTGGTTGTGTGAGACATATCACACACATGCATTATGTTATCAGTCACTGGTTCGTGTGATGCAGCCTAAGTACATATAGGCTGGTGTGATATCACAGACCCCATAATGCTGCCCCTGTAATTCAGTATCTGTAGAGTGGGGTGATGAATGAAAGCTTGTTGAGGTCATATCCTCCAGCATCACTTTCTGACATGTTGAGTGATAGCTTGAAGATTGGCCTGAAATCACTTCCACCTGTCACATGTTTATATCAGAATGCACCCCTCCTGTCATTCATTGCCATGTGTAGATTACAGATGATCCAGAAATCTTATTTCACACTGGTATGAGTTTATAGTCTTCATAAATTGTCTACTCATGATTTCAAACACCCACGACCTTACAACTGTTTTGTCCTTGCTGAGCCACTCCTCACACAAGCATTACACTTCCAGCTTGTGAACTTGTATAAAAGCTTCTCGTGTGACACTGTCATTACAGTCAACATGAGGAACTTTACAAAACTTAGTGTCAAGCTTCAGAATGTCAGCTGAGATACAAGTACCTGTTTTCATACCTGTTAGTTCATACATCATCTTGTAATCTATAAATGTGTATTTAATCAACCAGGAAAAAATCTGAGTACCAGTCTTTTAACTGACGTGGGAAATGGAGTAAGTGACCAAGTGAAGCATGTGTTGGAGTTGACACCTTTATCAGGGAGTGTTTTGTGTGGGAAGAATCATCAGTTTCAACATATATCACTGGCAATGTGGTTAATAGAAATAGTTATCGCTTGAATACCATACAAAGTGGTTGACTTATATCCTGTTGTTGCCCATAGCAGGTGATCAACATCATGGGGACCCAGGTCTTCTTTATCCTGGTATGGTGCGTCAATTGGAATATGTATGGAGTATGGTCTTCATGAGAACTTCAAGTTTTCATTCTGACATTTTTATGCAAGATTGAATTGCTTTGTTTTAAAATAGTTTTCCCAGGCCAGAGAGAATGTAGGGACTACTTGACAACAATGAGGATCAAACACTGAGAAGAGAAGCTGGGAGACTGGTAGAGACAGTGCTGGTCTGCACACCCACACAGCAGCTCATCATTCTCTTCATCTTTCAGCGTCTGGAGGTCCTTCAGTCACAGAAAGGAGTTAACCAGCATGTCTACTTTCTATTGGGAGTTATCCTAACTAGTCATGGGTTGTTTAGAATTGGTTTTACAGGCAAACAGTTTTTCTTACAACTATAGAGTCTATGTTGACTGCTTGAAGGGGAAAGAATGATATTTTTTGGCCCCTGGACAATGTCGTCCCAAGCAGGATGCTGGAGATGAGTAGATGGTAATTATATGGTGCCCTCTCTAGATGTTTGAATACCACCCCACCACTTTCTAGACTTGTTTACACTGAAAGTGGAGAAGATCTCTTCACTGAGAAGTCCAGAAAACAGTATACAACTTGTATACTAGAGTTTAGATAAGCCCTGACCTCGCCTTCCCTTTGGATAGCTCTCCCCCCTCCCCCCTCTTCTACTCCCCGCTCATCCCCTGTCAACACCCCACTCCACCAAAGACTGGATGTCCCCAGGAATTTCCCCCTATGGAGTCCTCCCCTTAGTCTGACCAGTTCATCACAGTAGCTGAAGCTTTTGTCCCTGTGACACGGGTATAGATGACCTCTCTGGGTATTATATGCTGTTGACACAAGCTGGACATGCTGGGAATAATGTCCAGCTGCAAACATTTAATACTCCCAGATATTATTCTATGGATTGGGACCCGGTTTGGTAGTTCTTTCACAAACTGACTTTGATAAATCTCTGCCGTTTGGCTCTCTGTTATATTATTGTAGGTTGTTGACCTGCCTCTTTTATAGCTGTTATTTTGTTGAGATATGGTGGCTTTTTGCCACAGTGGAATCTCATAAAGCAGTAAATTAGATTTGCCTAACGTTGCTGTAGGGACTAGTGACCATACATGTCACTGGTGTGGAGACCTGTATTGGGAAGAGGTTATGCAGTACATCTGAAGTGAAGTGGAATGGTTTGTTTGGTATCCAGGGCTTATCCTTAAGTATACCAGCATACATACACACATGGCCTAACCTGTGTAGTAAGAGACACTAATCTGGAATGTGAGCTGTCTGTGTTACAAGACATTAGATCCCTGAGATATGGAAGCGTCATGAAGCTGAAGCAGGTTACCGATGTGTGTCCACCTCACACCATGCTGGACATAGGTCTGCGGGTCTATCATTGGGTCTATCATAGGGACATGGGTCTTCTCATCAGGAGTTTGTATCCCAGCACCATGATCCTATGTATTTCAGTCTTGCAACTGGTGAATGTCTACAACCTGTGGTGCTCTCCCCTTGGATTAAGCTCACATGTCCCCTTAATGCATGTACAAAGTGTATTAAACGTAACTCAAGTTTTTACTGGGAGGTGGAGAATTCCAATTGAGCATAATGCCTGTCTGCTCCCAGAGACTGCTGAATGAATGTCCAGGATATGTCAGTTAATTATTATCATTTTCAGCTAAGTGTTAAGAAGACATATTTCCATGTTTGTGAAGTCACTGTTTAGAGTTGCTCTATTATTGTGTTGTGTAAAGTCTTTTCTTGCCTAGCAAACCACCCTGTCTCCACAGAACTGTCAATACTTTCTAGAGAAACCTTACCCTTCCTTCAGGAATGAAAATCATAACCCTTCATTTTCTTCAGTGATTTCACATATATATGGTATCCATGGCAATAAGTGTATTGAAAGAAGATATAAGTTGAAGATTTATGATTGAGTTAACCTAGGAGACTGCTGCCATGGTCTGGAGGACAGAGCATCTGCTCAGAGACCGGAAGGTTAATGATCACCTGGCTATGTCTTACCACAAGAAGCTGGTCACACTTGTTACCCTGGCCATGGCTCAGGGGTACAAAACAAGGGATGGCAAACATTCTTATGCTTGTTGCTGTAAGGTTGTTGTAAGAGAAGTAATCTTGAACTTTGATGTTAAACCCGAATTCTCCCCACCACCTTCCTACAATGCTGGAAAGTTTGTCTGTGTAAGCTATTTTCTAAAGTATTGGTTACATTGAACATATTACCATCTGGAGGCTATTCCCCTTGGATGTTTCGCCTAGAAATGCTGATACAAATGAACAACAAATCCCCATCTCACATCATCCAGGTTGATGGTGATTTGAAGGGATTTTTCAAGACCACAAGATTACTTAAACTGTATAAATGTTATGAGAGTTGGCACAAATTTCAATCAGTATGTCATCCATATAGTTAATCTTGGTGCACTCTTCAGATATCATGATAAAATATGTGCAGGATCAACTTCTTAAAACTTTTTTTCCCAGATTGGTTTAGTTTTTTTTCCAGAAATATGTCTGGAAAGGTTTTTTGCTTTTTCACTCCAGCAAGTTAGAACAATTCCTAATAATTTTCACGAACAGAAGTCCTGAATTAATTTCCAAAATATGTCACCATCTTTATAACTTTAAATGAATTCTATATCTCACCATAGTCTCCTCCTCCTCCTATAACAAAATTGTTATAATGTACATCATTTATGTGTGAAAGGTATCCATATTTCTTGTACCTGCTGTGTTTATATTTGTAGCTTATAGAATATTGCCACTGTCTCTTCATGGAATGCTATGCAATAAAATATCTATCTACACATCCATAGGCTTAGCATTCAGCACAGCCATGGAGCAGGCTAGCTGGACCTATTGCCATACAGCAAATCACTTTACAGAACACTTTCTTTTATGGAAGGGTGTAATTGAGCTGTGCCCTTGTGGAGTAACTGGTTTTGGTCTGGACAAATTGAGTGTGAGTGAAGCTATCTTGTCCTTCCACCTGGACATGGTTAGCTCATTGGGGGATGAGACAACACTCTTCCTTGCACAGCTTCTTCTTTCTCTCTATCTGCCTTCCATCCTTTCATCCTCGGGCACTAATACTGTGGTCCCCTTGGGTGGTTAATGTACAGACAGTCATATTGGGGCTTTGATGTGTTGTTTATGTTGATAGTGTGGGTGTATTCCCAGCATGACCCAGGCAGCATGTCTGTTGTGATGATCTGATGTTCTGTCTCTGATGGTGTGGGTGTATCCATGGCAACATGTCTGTTGTGATGATCTGATGTTCTGTCTCTGATGGTGTGGGTGTATCCATGGCAACATGTCATCCGTGATGATCTGATGTTCTCTCCCTGATGGTGTGGGTGTATCCATGGCAACATGTCATCCGTGATGATCTGATTTTGATGACCTTCACATAATTTTCAAGGTCATTGTGACACTTTGAAGATTTCAGCATGTTAACCTGCATGTTAAGATTGTCAGCAAGATATATCAAGAATGGTTCACTGGACTTTCTTCATAGACTTTCAAGACTTCTTTTGAATGTTTTTTTTATTACTATTTTTGCATATTTCATACACCATGAATTCATGTCAAGTCAAAGTGTGTCTTGAAAATATTTGTGTTTTTGAACAACTACAGAGCAAGATATCAAGAGAGGTTGACTGGTCATGTTTTTGTTGACATTTAACTTCATCTTAAACTTACTTGTTTAGTTTGATTTGATAATTCACCTTAGTGACAATGCTTGTTCAAAATAGGATATGTAGACAGTAATACATGTAGCCTTTGTGACAAAGACACAAATGATTGAGCACTTGCATCAGAATTGCAGCAAGGTAAAAATATTTTTGCTAGATAACTGCACTCTCATTAAGTTTAACATCAACAACCAACATGTTTCATTGGGATTCAAGTGAGAAATAATAATGCATGAAACTTATTATTATTGTTTTCAGCAATTATTTTAGACACATATTCATATTGCATCATTTCAGATCTTCTAGTTGGAGTGGGGTAGTGGGGAGCCCTAGTGGTTAAAGTGTTCGCTCATCACGCTGAAGGCCCAGGTTCGATTCCCCACATGGGTACAATGTATGAAGCCCATTTCTGGTGTCCCACGCCGTGATATTGCTGGAATATTGTGAAAAGCGGCGTAAAAGCCATACTCAGTCAGGCAGGCAGTCTAGTTGGAGTGTCCATTTTCGAGTGGGAAGTTAGCTTCAGTGCAAATAGAATCACTCTGTAACAGTGATAGTTGAAAACATGGCACGTGTGTTACAGGTGTTGCAGGTCTCTCTTCAAGCCCAGTGCTGTTCACTGAACTTGGTGTGAAATAATAATGCTCTATTGAAATTATTGTAATATCTTTCATGAGATCTGCAGACGGGTGGTCACGAATCACACAACTTTTCACCTCATTTCTTTGAAGTTGAGTTCACATGCATGTAGAACTATTGTAGTAGAGGCTGGATAACACAATGGAGGTGTGCAGGTCACTGTGCAACATCTCTGTTTACACCTTCTACCCATGTTGGCTTTCATTGAGGTTGGAGAGCTTTCAGTGCAGTCTTTCAATATCAAGGAGCGTGGTGATGAATGGAAGCACTGGAGTATGACTGCAGAGAAGGGAGGATCAGTATGAAAACTTTAAAGACTTGATTGTAGTGTACACCCCCAACATGCTGTGCGTGGTGCATGCCTGTGATATTTACGACAGGCATAATGACAGGTGTTATTCAACTGGAAAATTGTGAATGAACATGTTTAGCTTTATGAAATTCAGTGATTATGCTAAGTCATGGCAGTTCATGGGAATGTGACATATGATTGTATGGGTAGTGGTATTAGAGGTTGGAGAACTACTGTGCCAAGTTTGTGATTGATATACTCCGTTATGGAGGGACCTTGACACTTTCACATCCTGAAGATTACCCAGTACTGAAAGTATTGTCAAAGGTCCATGACCTGTGAGTATCTTCAGGAGTATGTGACTTTTATTGTCCCTGTTTTTGGTAGGAATGTGAAAACCAAGAACAATAGGTGCTAAGTGAAACATACCTTGATGTCAATTACAGGTGTGAAGTGGTAGGTATTGCAGGTCAGGTCACTAGACCAGGACACTGACTTGGAAGGTTTTCACACTAAGTGCTGTAATGGACGACATAACCACTTAGTGACTGCCGTCCATGGATGACTTGACTATAGCTATGTGTGTCTGTTGGGAATGTCACTGTGAGGCAGACAGGGACTGTCCAGCACCAGATGAGGTCTGCTGGGATTTACTCTCCTCACAAGTGTGGGGGGGATGTTGATGTGAGGAGCACATAAAATCTCTCCACCAGCGATCCTCCTTGCCCATACAGCTCACTCTGCAGCTTGGGAAGAAGCTTATAATCACTGATTGGGATAGACAGGTTTTATCTGAAATAGCCGATAATGTCAACCTGGAAGCAGAAGAACTTGACCAGAGGGAAAAGAAACCACGCGCAGGTATGTTCAGTTGGAAGGCTTTCAGCAGACTGCCTGCAGGTTCACTAATCACAAAAGATCTGAACATGAGTCTGTAGGGACCTCTTACTTTGGTACCTGCTCTGAAAAATTTAAAGTAAAAGAGTTTCCATTTGATTTGACGTGATTATCTGATATGTATCATATCATGGCCGTGCTGTCAGCCAGCCTCGGACACAGGTTCAGTGGTTCAGTGATAGCCGACATGTTGCCGGGGTGAAGTCATGTCTCCCCCCCACCCCCCACCCTTACATGTCAGTACACTTGGCTGTTTACATTTCCTCAGATAGCAAAGTGATGAGTTTGATATCTGATCTGATGATGTCTGATGAACTTGGTATTTGATGTGACGATGTCTGATGAACTTGGTATCTGATCTGATGATGACTGAAAAATGTGGTATTTGATGTGACAATGTCCGATGAACTTGGTATCTGATCTGATGATGTCTCATAAACTTGGTATCTGATCTGATGATGTCTGATGAACATGGTATCTGATCTGATGATGTCTGATGAACTTGGTATCTGATCTGATGATGTCTGATGAACTTGGTATCTGATCTGATAAACTTGGTATCTGATCTGATGAACTTGGTATCTGATCTAGTGATGTCTGATGAACGGGTATTTGATCTGATGATGTCTGATGAACTTGGTATTTGATCTGATGATGTCTGATGTGTTTGTTTTCATTGGTGATGCAGGATCTCAGTTTATTGAACATTAAGGACTCTGTGCTGTGTTAATGCATATTTAATGTACCGTACCTGGCCACATAATACTCGAAAGTTAAGATATCAATGACCGGATTATTCTACCCGGTCTGGAGACTGCCAGGATGCAGGACACATTGGTTTGCTGTTCTAGTACAGGGTGATATCACACAACCAATCTAACAACTGTTTCTGTTGCCTTTTACACATGCTGATGTCCATCTGAATATAATGTAGATTACTGTGATACATTGATGTATAGCAAAACATCATTAAAAATCCATCCTGTCCTTTAGCACTTCATGCATAAGAGGCTGATAGGAACATCTGTTCCATGTTAACATCATTGTAAATATTACATTATCCAGTCAATTATTATCAGCAAGAAGGATTTAAAAAAGAAATCCTGATGGAAGTGCTGTTTGCCTTAATTTGCAAGTCATGTTTCATTGGCTGGTGTGGAGATTGATTTTGCTGTCTAGCATGGCACCTTTTCTTGTGTGAGGTTCGTCTTGTACCTGTCTTTGTTCATCAAGGTGGCCCTGGCGCTATGACTCACTTCTTAAATACCTGCACAATAACAGACTCATGTAAATTTCATGGCCTGCATTGATCAGCTGGCTGGAGTACCAATTTTAATAACCCTCATCGTTGCAGATCATTCATCTCATTGAATGATTACCATTTGTAATCCTTTCGAAGGCTTTACAAAGACGTTGGCTTTATTTTTTATCAAAGCTTGTTTCCACTGACACGTTGGTACTGCATTATCAGGGGAAATATATATGGAATTTTACCCAATTAGTGATTGTTTACCATAATTTACTGTGCTCAGTATGTAAAACATTCATGTTTAAGCATTCTGCTTTACTTGTTATTCAATATTTACACCAGAGCTTCAAGCTAAATAAATATTTATGTGTCCCATATTTTATTTGACAAGTCCGTGACCATCCAGGTTCCTGTACGCACACTGGCAAAAACATTGTGTTGACATATTATAGTCAAACTTCAACAAATATGACTTTTAACAAGTCAGCGTCTGGCATTTATGATAAATGTATGTATTCTCTGTCAACTGAAGTGTATTTCATGGCATCAACAACATTGATGTTGTAAATATGGGTGAGTTGGTGCACTGCTGATAACTTCTCACAATTGAATTTAATGTAAACCATATTGAATGAAATTTTGAATAAAATTCTCCTTGTGTTATGAATAAGCTTTTCCTTGTGTTATGGGTTTTCATATATTTAACATTTGTTATTGTCTTGATTATCACATGAACAACTCTAAAACATGCCACTTACCTATCAACTGAACCCAGGTCTTCAGCGTGACGAGCAAATGATTTAACCACAAGGCTACCCCACTAGATTGATGGAATAGATTGAAAACTAGTCCAGACATACAATGAACTGTTATCAACCACACTGTGTAATTACATTGGGTATTATATTTCAGATCTGTTGACATGGTAGTTTTAATGTTACATGCTCATGGTAAAGACTGTGCCTTGGAAAAAAATATCAAAATTTGTTATGTCATGTTAATGACCACCCTCCTCTACAGAGCTATGTTTTTGGAAAACAGAATGCACTTTACTCAAGAAAAATATGGTAGTACATATGGAAGAGTGAGTGAGTGGGTTTAATTTTATGCTGCTTTTAGTAATATTAGTAAGGACAAGTGTAGCTTTCAGCCGGACTGTAAAGGTGTGTTTTGCATGATAAGTTAATACCTCCAGTAGTTGTAATATTGTAATATGGTAGATACTTGTACTTCATGCAGTGTGAAGACCCTGCTGTGGCAGTCAGACAGTATGGTAGATACTTGTACAGTATGGTAGATATTTGTACCTCATCTGGTGAAGATCCTGCTGTGGCAGTCAGACAGTATGGTAGATACTTGTACTTCGTCCAGTGAACTTCCTGCTGTGGCAGTCAGACAGTATGGTAGATACTTGTACAGTATGGTAGATATTTGTAGTCAGACAGTATGGTAGATACTTGTACTTCGTCCATTGAACTTCCTGCTGTGGCAGTCAGTCAGTATGGTAGATACTTGTACTTCATGCAGTGTGAAGACCCTGCTGTGGCAGTCAGACAGTATGGTAGATACTTGTACAGAATGGTAGATATTTGTACCTCATCTGGTGAAGATCCTGCTGTGGCAGTCAGGCAGTATGGTAGATACTTGTACTTCATCTGGTGAAGATCCTGCTGTGGCAGTCAGACAGTATGATAGATACTTGTAATTCAACTGGTTAAGATCCTGCTGAGGCAGTCAGTCAGACAGTATTTTCCCAAACAAGAATATTTTTCACTTTGATGGATTTATTCACAGCATCACATTTAGGTATAAAAACATCTTTGAGGTAAAATGTAGTAAAAAGCAGAAAGCTTGTAGATTTGAACATAAAACCTGTATCTGTTGACTTTAAGAGAAGCAGTTTTGTACAGTTCTTTATAAAGATGTTATCATGGGTCTGGTTAATTACCATGAGTGTAGGTACTTGTCTTCCCATATAATTGTACTGCAGTTGCTGTTGACTGTCACTCCTAATGAGTTTGTATGTTTTCCTTCCCATGACTGTTGTTTGTACAAGAACCCAATCTGTGGGTCTGATATAAGCGGCAACATGTGATTGACAACACACCAAGTCGGGCTAAACCAATACACTCAGCCTGAGCCTGATTCCTGCTAATCTAATGGTCATCCATCACTGACCAGTCAGCCAACTGTCCATGCTAAACTGATCACTAATGAGTCTCTGAGATAATTACCTGCATTACGGGCAGGTGCTCACGCTGTCGCCACTCGTGTGTAATCAGGCCGTGTTTGTTTTTCCGAGACTGTTAAAACACTGAGTCATATACATTTCCTTGGAATATATTAATAAACAATGCATGACATAGAAGCTAGTGTGGAATGACATTTGATCACCATGGCAACGATCACTGGCAGGATTGTAGGAGAGGTAAAAACAAAATTAAAATATATTCAATTTAGAATCTATACTCAAAATGAGTTGTTTTGAAAACATGCTTTTTTGTTTTGTTCAAGGTACGAGTGTTGTTATTTATGCAGATGTATAATATATAATTAATGAAAACTATATTTGTAGCAAAGCATTTATTCAGAAAGAGAAGTTTGACATACATAACAGGATAATGTTTTGTGTTAATTTGAACATATACTTGCGGAAATGGTTGTTTACTGAATGATATCTACTGCAGTGGCAATATGGTAATACATCAGAGGCTGTTGACACAGTGATGAAGACATGGTGCTGCAGACCGTCTGGCCTGGGCACCTGAGACTTGCATCATGTGACTTGCTTTTGTTATAAATGCTGCTTTTCAATGTCTATGAATAATTGGCACTAAACTCGATCGTATTCACTTGCTCTGAGTACCAAGAAAGCAAGCATAATAAATGAAAAAATTATAAAATTCAGTTATCAGTTAATACCCGGCTTTGCATAATCCTTGGTTTATGCAACATTTAAGACTCTGGGGAGTTGAAACAAAAAGCCAGCTGAAAATCGAAGTTATGAAAAACGCAGTAAAGCGTATATAATCGACGACATGTGAAATTGATCATTGTACATTTCTAATTGTTGTCAGTGATCTCTGGGCACTTTATAGATTGAGTCTGTGGACCCGGCTTTGAGGGGATAATCTCAATTGTGTCATATATTTAATCAGTGTTTTATTGTGTTTACACATCGTTCATTTCACATTTCCCTTGTTTCGGATCTTTCATCTTCCCTGCAATAAATTGCCTGGGTTCGCACACTATACAGAATCAAACATGTGCAATGTTTATGGATTTTCTCCTGGTTTCGTAAATCATGATGAAATTGACATTAGAGAGTTATGATATAACAAGCGAGAGTAATCGCTGCTAAAAACTCAATACATCATCATAATTAACACACAAAGTGTCCGTTTCATTATAAAGTTAACACATTTAGTTGGGGACAAAGTTGTTTTTTTTATTACATTTGTTCACACTTTGTAGAAAATTGGTATATAGTGACTTTTAATAATGTACAAAATTAACTAATCCTAATTTAACTGCAAGCTGTTTCATTTTTGAAATTATCAAGGCTGATTAGTTACCTTTCATCTCTCAATTACATAAGTGAAATTCTGGACAATAGTCCTGTGTCATCAGTGGTCCTATGTCACAGCAAGGATGGATTACATGTCTGCTGTGATCTATTTCAGATAAGACAATCTGTTTTTCATGTGTCCCAGGCATTAATAGTTAACTCCCATTGTTTTATGTAAGCCTCTTTAACCTTGTGAAGGGTTTACCGGTAGATGTCATGTATATTTCGTGACGGAACAAGCTGTAGCAGTCGTAACTGTCCTGTATGTCGCATTTGGAGTGGAATGAGACCAGCGGACGGTAGTGCATTAACACAGTGATAGATAGTGCTTTTGCTGTAGTCATCGGCTAAAGAGCCGTGTGATTTGTCTGTATCACACACAAGTGTCCTCTGTCTGTGGACTGATCAATACATGCAGGGGTCCCCAGTCCCGCACTCGTATACATGTACATAAAGGCTTAACTGCTTGTAGTAGCACCTCCACATAACGGCCACCTACAAGGGCCAAGGGCCAAATATTTGTTCACTAAATATATCTTTATTTTCAGTCAATATTTATTTTCATGTGATGAAATGTATGAAGAGTTAAAAAAACCATTTGTCTGAGACAGAAACACGTGATTAAGACGGTAATCATTTTTTCTATATTGATTCATATTGTAATATTATTCTGGAAACTTAAGTGTTTTATTGCATGCAACCAGTGTTTCTGAAAAGTATGATATTTGATCAATGAACACAAATTTTAGCCATGCTAAGACATGGTGTTGATTCATTTGAATCCAAAGGATTATGTAAATCCCTTGAAGAAACAAATTATTAATTATTAATCAATAAGTCATTTTTACCAAAGATGCCTGAAAGAGAATCAATATGTCTGACATAATTATGAGAAGGATTTCCTGGAAAGTCTGGAACATTTTTTGGTTCCTGTGTACTCTTCCAGTATGTTGTCCATCTTACAGTAATTACAGTGACCATCACAGTTTATGATGAGGGATGCTAAGGATCTCAGAGCTATAGGATGTAATATTTATACATTTACTGGAAAAATCATTGCTTGTACAAGGCATAGTTTACGACATTTATTAATCCATAATGGCCGTGTGCAGAGTGATGTTTATACACGAGCCAGAATCATCCGTGTATTCAGCTTCGACAAACTGAAATTTTCCTAAAAGCCTCAGCTTTATTTTTGGTGTCCATTGATTGGAAAGAATTATCAAGGAACTGAATGCACTGAGTGCTTTCTGTGTCATTTCATGGCTGCCTGTCTGCCATGCCCTGGCTATTCCCTGTAGACTCACAACAAGGAGGTTTGGGCAAGTGTAAGGACGTTGATTTTAATGTGGCTCCTCAACTTTGGCATGTTTTTCCATATCACCACATTTAGTGCTTTGTGAATTATTATCTGTCATTGTTTAATGTGACTTAGATTTGCTTTTTGAAGGAAATGTCAAAGATATGTGAGTCAGTAACAAGTAATGTATTACTGGACATACTGTTAAATTTATTTACCTTTAGAGTTTAAAAAGAAGTATTCTTGCAAAGCGAGGTGAGATAATGTGTTCTAGTGAAGTGTTTGTCATATGTCACTCTGTATTGTTCTACCTTAATGGGTGATTATGGTCAAAGAAGAGGAGCAAGCCAGTGTTTTAGTTATTTCTTCACATTTGAAAGAAAGCCTAGTTCTATGGATAGTCAACTTCTTAATTGCAATGAGTGACGTTTCGGCGTAGGTACTAACATCGTTATCATGACTTGCTTGATAACAGTGTTAGTACCTACACCGAAATGTCGCACTCATTGCAATACAGAAGTTGACTATAAATAGAACTATCTTTTCCTTCTTCTTTACAACTTCTAAAATGCCTCTCAAAGAACTTCTTCATTATCCCCCGCAACACGTTTTGCGGGTGGTATTAAAATGCACTCCGTCCGTGCATCCGTGTGTGCATACA
>VKKT01003911.1:58143-69126 GCA_008038995.1 Haliotis laevigata | reverse complement strand
ATGATCTTAGCCTACAATCGCTTTGTGCAAGTGGATGGCGATTGTAGCAGAAGCCTAAGATCGCGATCTCATGGATTTACAATAATTGTAGCGCTAAGATCGTTCTGTGCAAGTGGGCCCTGGTAGGTTTAGAGGACGATGATAGTATAGTATAACCTGAAATTTTTTAGAATTTTAGGAATATGTTTAATTGGATTTCTAGTATAAACAACCTTGACCGGCCATAAAGTGCTTGGTTTCATTCACGAGAGACAACTCAGTTGTCATTAGTTTGTGAAGAGTTATGCCCCTTTGTTTACTTGCTAACAGACGACATTTACAGTGATCCCCAGTATGGATGATTTAGAGAAGAGGAGTTGATTTTAGAGCATTATAACAAGGACATCAGATCAGCTAAAGTGATTTCAAGTAGAACAGGCATCCCTTTGCCCACTGTTTATATAGACGGCAGTTGTAACATGTAACCAAGAATATGTTTCTTAACATTCACACGGCATTCAACATGCTTTTTGTATACTCTCTATTGTCCTGGTATCTTACAGTCAACTCTCTATTGTCTTGGTATCTTACAGTCAACTCTCTATTGTCCTGGTATCTTACAGTCAACTCTGAAGCCATAATATTAGTAAAAATATCAGCTTCATTTGAGAATGATTATATTTCTGATTGAGAAGATTTACTGACATTTGCTGTAAGTCTAACATAGATCCCTGGTAGCAGTAACTTCTTGCTCTACATTAGACCTCTAGTAAGTGTAGCATCAGGACAGGTGCTGTCCTTCCAGGGTAAACACAGAGCTAACAAAAACATACTGTGATGTCATTGTAACATCACTACTACTGGAAACCGCAGTATTTCACAAAGCAGCCAAGTTGGAATATCTTCACTTCCAAAAGATATCATTATAACTACTGGTATCAACATGCTTACTGTCATATAGCAAAATATGATTTACATTTTCATACATTGTATTTCTACATTTGTAAATGACTCTGTCATGGTTATAGGTCAGGGAGAGAGATTGAAGGTAAATTGAGTTTAAACTGAGGATCCCTTGACCATCTCGAGATATACAGGCAGTAACATACTGATAACACTATCTCCCTTCTGTGTAACACAACACTTGCTTCACTCAACATCTGTTCCACAACCAGCACACAAAGGTTGGCAACTGGGAAAATAGTTTTCATTTCTAGGAAATACTTAAATTCCTCTTATCAACCATAAACAATAGCTTTGTTACAATTCTAAAGTGGTGATGACACAATTACACAAGAGTTCCACAAATACCTAGCAGTAGTGTGACATCAAGCCACAACTGTCTACACAGAATATACCACACACAAACCAGTCACAAACTACACACAAACACCAGTGTGAGAGAGTGAGTGAGGTGAGTGAATTTTAGCAATATTCCAGCAACGTGACGACGGGAGACCCCAGAAATCGGCTTGACACATTGTACCCATGTGGGGAATCGAACACTATAACTACTAGTCTACCCCACCACTCCCACTAAGTCAGTGACTACACACAGTGACTACATATACACACAGGGACTACACACAGAGACTACACACAGTGAATACTACATCACTATTCAGTCTATGACTGTCTTCACACAAGCAGACAATTCAGCATACAAATGCACTGATACACACAGTTTGCACTCTCTCCACGCACCTCATTAAAACAGTTGGAAACAACAAGTATGACTATCAGATTGAATACATTCTGGGGACTAGGAGCCATGCTTCCTTCAACACTGAGGGCACATGTTTTCCAGAGAAATATGAAAAGGTGAGGGATTTCAAGAACAGGGTTTTTACAAACTTGCACCATACAGTGAGGAGATTGTACAGCAAATTGAATGTGTCTCCCAGAAGCCTCAGCTGCTGTAATCAAGATGAATCTGTGTTGTAATTGTAGTTGGTGCTTCATCCTGCCCCATCATCACTGATACAGCCGGCTCCCATAACGAGACTATAATCTGTGCACCAGCAATACACAGCCACTTAGAAGTCCTAAACTAACATTTGGTGGTGGAAATCTCTTATTACACTAGAATTCCTCTGTTGTCAATACTGATCATCAACAGAGGTTTTGGTAAAACAGTTAAATCAAACATAGATATTACGGGTGCAAGACAACGGACTTTGGTGCTGACACAAATCTCCGGAGTACCTGTCAGCTGGGAAGCAGCACTGGAGGTTACATTTATAAGCCCATAGAACACTGGAGGTTACATATGTAAGCCCATAGAACACTGGGAAACAGTTAACCACCAACCGACTAAATCAGGCTAGTAATTAGTTATTGACACCTGCCAATGGGTGAATACAAACCACCTGACAATGGGTGAATACAGACCACCTGACAATGGGTAAATACAGACCACCTGACAATGGGTGAATAAAGACCACCTGACAATGGGTGAATACAAACAACCTGACAATGGGTGAATAAAGACCACCTGACAATGGGTGAATACAGACCACCTGACAATGGGTGAATACAGACCACCTGACAATGAGTGAATACAGACCACCTGACAATGGGTGAATACAAGCCACCTGACAATGAGTGAATAAAGACCACCTGACAATGGGTGAATACAGACCACCTGACAATGGGTGAATACAGACCACCTGACAATGGGTGAATACAGACCACCTGACAATGGCCCGCGCATACAGACCACTTGACAATGGGTGAATACAAGCCACTTAACAATGGGTGAATACAATCCGTTCTTGGTGAACATTTTATACAGTGAAAGAAAAATGATTTTTCAGTGTTATATTCATATTTTCATAAATATTTAAGAAATATTCCAAATAGGACTTTAGAAGTTTCCATTTCAATTTGTTTAAAAATTTTGGCAAGATTTTGGAAAGACCAATATTAGTTTTCTTGTGGTTTCCCTGGCAACATACACCAATGCAGGGAAAGTCTGTCTGAACGGTGAGTGAGCATTAAAGATTTAAAGTGTTAGCTTGCTATCCCTGTCAACACGGGGATATCCTGTCAGATGTCAGCTGCTGTTCTTCTCCACAACTCCAGCTTCCAATACACACTTCCAGGAAGCTAATAAGAAATTTATCACCAATATATCATAGTACAATTAGTTCCTGTAACTCTGGAACTCTGGGTAATAAATCAGTTTTGCTTGGAGGAATTCCTGATGCTAAATGCCATGTAAATTGCTGTACTGTGGATGTTGTTAGACGAAATGTGAAATTCATGATGAGCTTATTTTCATAAGTGAGTCTGGTTTAGGCCAGCAGTATCTCATTACAACATGAACACACTTAACATTGCATATTGGCTTTTTAGACGGATTTTGTAAAAGAAAAAAACTCATGTAAAAGGATAATATCCTTGAAACTAGGATGATCAGATCCTGCAATGATAAGGGCTGCAATTAAGTCGTATGCTATAAATGTAATTAATGACAAAACTGTTTACTGGAGACAGAAAGGGAAAGACATTTGCCGAGTATAGAATGGAATGTATGAACATTATTTGACAAGCCCTTTGGATGATATTGCATGTTTCATTACACAAACTCTAGAAGTTCAAGTAGATGCTGGCAAAAAGCCAGGAAACAAACAGGCAAGGTCATTATGGTGTAGCTTAAATCATCATTTTAAAACATTTCGAGCTGAAGATCAAAATCTGTATTTACTAGCCATAAGTTTTCAAATAAATTTTTCTCGTTTCTATTTCATTTCATCATTAAATCAATCTTTACATATATGACTGCTCACTCACTCACTCTTTATATATGTGATAACTCACACACTCACTCTTTATATATGTGATAACTCACTCACTCAATCTTTATAAATATGATAACTCACTCAATCTCTATATACATGATAACTCACTCACTCAATCTTTATATATATGATAACTCACTCACTCAATCTTTATATATATGACTGCTCACTCACTCAAGCTTTATATATGTGATAACTCACTCACTCACTCTTTATATATGTGATAACTCACTCACTCAATCTATATATATGATAACTCACTCACTCAATCTTTATATATGATAACTCACTCTTTATATATATGATAACTCACTCACTCAATCTTTATGTATGATAACTCACTCACTCACTCTTTATATACATAACTCACTCAATCTTTATATACATAACTCACTCACTCAATCTTTACATATATGACTGCTCACTCACTCAATCTTTATATATATGATAACTCACTCACTCACTCAATCTATATATATGATAACTAACTCACTCACTCTTTATATATATAACTCACTCACTCTTTATATATATAACTCACTCACTCTTTATATATATAACTCACTCACTCAATCATTGTCAGATTGCTCCATGAGTCATTTATGTGTTTGTTCACTCACTCACTTACTAGCTTCCACAACTGCATGTTGACATACTATAGCAGATGTCACATATACAAGTAAATGTGGACCTGCATCTGCAAGATTCCCTCAGCTGTAGATAAACCTCACCTTACTGGAAATACCATAGATGTATAACAATGTTGACATATGTATGACATAACTCTTGATATGCGACTTTCCCAACCTGGTGTGTTTACCCACACCAGTACATGGATTCAGGGATGTATATGCACTCATGTGACATGTCAGCAATGGGAAACATTCAGACAATTTGCTTCAAGGGGACCGCTCCTACTTTATGGCTAGGGGGAATGATGATGATTTTTAATAAACAAGCATGTCCATGTACCATGTGAAACTTCTGTACACAGTAAGTCACCCACTTGCTGTCATGTATAAAATCAATGACCACCCCCACCCTCTCCATAAGTTTTAAGCATAATTAAAATATTTTTATGTACAAAACTGCTGACCCCCCAATTACTTTGTACAAAATTAATTCATTGATTCAGTTGTATAGAAGCTGAGTTGGAGATGAAATAAGCATAAGATATTCACCGACGTGTATTATGTGAGTTTATTACCAGTGTGCAATATGGGGGAAAGTTCGCTTCAGGGTTCGTGTGTTCGTATTTCCACGACATCTCAGTTTGGCAACACTAAGGTCAATGACGAAGTTTGATGAATGATCACTGGTGAATGAAAAAAGAATTGATATGCTCTTTTGAAACTTAATTCTAAGAGCAAATATATGATATTTGAATGTCAAAACATATACTATATAACTCTGTAAATGCTTATTTTGTAAAATACTGAATAAGGTTTACAAGGAATGTATATTTCAGTAATTTTGCCCTTCCGCAACAATTGGATGACATCACAGAAGAGGAACTTCTGACTATGAAACCATTGAACTGTTGAAAAATAACTTGCCTTACATATTACCCAACCGTATTTTTAACGTACTGTGAATCACGGAGCTTCTAGAAACCTGTCCATTGTGGGTTTGTTAATGAGCAATAACTAAAGGTTACCATTCACCCACTGGGAATTGTCATTGAATTGTCATTCGGAAAATAATGCTTTTCTATCTATCAAACTTTTTATGTCAGGATGTATAACTCCACGTTGTTCGTCAGCTGTCACTGCGGCAATATTTCACCACACTGACACCTGTTTTTAGCAGCTAGATAAGGAAGTTTGTGCTGACATCCCAGCAACCTAAACAGCTGATTACCAATCTGTGCAGCAATCAAGACCTTGTTTCAGATCTTACGTTGGGGCACAATAGGATAGGTCAACCAGTCATGACTTTGACTGTCAGAAATATGATGGCCATAATCCACACTAGATCTCTCAAATACGAATAATCGGCCTCAGAGGCTTGTGGGGGATTGGTGTGGTGTACAGGTGATAATTGATTGTGTCTCCTGCTGGAGGTGACGACCGTCGCGTACCAGTGTTGGACACTGCATTGTGGGATAGTCGCAGGGTGGGTGGTTATCAGGGTGGGTGGTTATCAGGGTGCAGTGTCTCATTTCATCTGGGGATCCGTGGCTTGCGTTATAACAACAGAGGTGGACAATCAACAGCGTGGGGCATTTTTGTGAAATATACAAAGTCCTGAAGTCACTTCTTTTTCAATCTGTGTAAAAATGACTTTTGGTGTTGATGAACAGATTTTATTTTAAATTACTATTTAAATTGCCAGTTCAGAAAAAATGAAAGAACAGAAAACTTGATGTGGAATATAAGTGACGGGGTTGTTACATTTTCTATCAGTTAACACTTCCTTGACATCAAACATACCATAACCTCTACGAGACTCTGATGTAGACTTTAACACTTCCTTGACATCAAACATACCATAACCTCTACGAGACTCTGATGTAGACTTTAACACTTCCCTGACATCAAACATACCATAACCTATACGAGACTCTGATGTAGACTTCTCGCAAATAAGAACCTAGAAGACAATACTGAATGACACTTGTACTTTTATACATGTTAGTATTAATTCACGTGGATACCTAAATCATACCTATCGTTATAACCACCGCAGTTGTAACAGTTAAACCCAGTGTTGTAGACTGTGGCCTTGTCATACTACACATGCAGCTTCTACTTCAACAATCTAGAGGTTATACAGGGGACACCACCTTGCTGTCATATCATCATACCCGATGTTACAACCATTTGGATGTTACTATGATTAAACCCCATGTTACAACCAGATGGTTGTTGTATGACTAAACCTGATGTTATAACCAGATGGTTGTTATATGACTAAACCTGATGTTATAACCAGATGGTTGTTATATGATTAAACCTGATGTTATAACCACCTGCTTTTTATATGATTAAACCCAGAGATATAACCAACTGGTTGTTAGATGATAAACTCTGGTGTTATAACCACCTGGTAATTAGATGATAAACCCTGGTGTTATAACCACCTGGTTGTTAGTTGATAAACCTCGGTGTTATAACCACCTGGTTGTTAGTTGATAAACCCCGGTGTTATAACCACCTGGTTGTTAGATGATAAACCCTGGTGTTATAACCACCTGGTTGTTAGTTGATAAACCCTGGTGTTATAACCACCTGGTTGTTAGTTGATAAAGCCCGGTGTTATAACCACCTGGTTGTAAGATGATAAACCTCAGTGTTATAACCACCTGGTTGTTAGATGATAAACCCTGGTGTTATAACCACCTGGTTGTTAGATGATAAACCCCGGTGTTATAACCACCTGGTTGTTAGTTGATAAACCCCGGTGTTATAACCACCTGGTTGTTAGATGATAAACTCTGGTGTTATAAGCACCTGGCTGTTAGTTGATAAACCCCGGTGTTATAACCACCTGGTTGTTAGATGATAAACCCCGGTGTTATAACCACCTGGTTGTTAGATGATAAACCCCGGTATTATAACCACCTGGTTGTTAGATGGTAAACCCCGGTGTTATAACCACCTGGTTGTTAGAAGATAAACCCCGGTGTTATAACCACCTGGTTGTTAGATGATAAACCCCGGTGTTATAACCACATGGTTGTTGCATACTTATATCAATTTTTAACCACTTGGCTCTTGTATGGTTATATCCAATGTTATAACCACATGACATTATGGTTCTACCCATTGGTATAACCACCTGGTTCTTATAACACTGCTATAAGCATTCATTACAGGATCACATTACCATAGAATTAACACCAAAGATATGCCAGTTATGAGTTTTATAATTATAAAATATCATACAAAATTTATATTTATTACAGAATTCTGTGAATTAAATGGAGTTTGGAATACTTAAAATTTCTTGCTTCATGGCTCAACATTCAATTTTGGGACATAACATTTAAGAATCATTATCTATTGATGGCCCTGATTTTTCCCATTGATTGAAGCTTCAAGCCTGAGTAACAATCTTCACTGAGCTTGAACGTCAGGTAACAGCTTACAGGGTAATTAGTATGTTTTATTCAGCCAACATCTACAAATATGGGTATGACCTCATGCTTAAGATTTACATCTCGCACATTAACTCCCATCCAAAATGTTGGTGTCAGTTATAGCAGGAGAAGCAAGTATACATGTGAAATCAGTCTGAAGCATTACCTTAATGAAATGCCATTAAAACAGGATGCTTTTCAATTTCCCTAATTTAAAAGGACACTTCAATGTATTGCTCATATTTAAATACTATTGTGATGAACACATATGTATATAGACACCTGTGCTCCAGGAAGGGGGAAATCTCCAGTACCATTACAACATACTACCATCGACACAAACATGGTGACATTCCTGATACAGAGTTGATGTACAGTCAACTTGATTGCTCAAATCTTCTCATGTCTCATTATTTACATGACATACCATCGCCATGGTAACCTGTCTGAGGGGGGACACAAGGAGGATGTAGACAGGCAGGTGTGGTGGCTGCTTTCACAAACTGGCTTCTTGTAACACATCAGAGTCTGATGTCGCCAGGGATTCTGATGCAGCTAAGCAACAGAATTATGTGGCTTTATAACCTCAAGTTAGTGGTCAATACTTTAGACAGGTAACACGGGATTACCCAAATATCGATTCGGGGGAATTGAGATGAAAACATGTTAATGGAGTATTGGATAGCATTAAAAACATAGTGACCCAAAAGTACCAAGTTTGTGTTGAATTGTATAGATAATATACTGGCATCAGTGCTGTGTACAAGTTTACTCTCAATGATAAAATCATGCAAACACGAATGACTTAATGCCAGATTAAACAGCAGTTGAGATATCTTGATGTGGTATTTTATCTATTTCTCACATAAGCATTGAAATGTGAACAGCAGTTCTTCCTCATTTAGCAGACCAGTCCGCAACAGGTGTACGTTTGTTAAAGCATCACGTGAGAAGTGTACAAACATAGTACTATCGTCTGTAACAGGGTTGATATGAGAACTGGCCGACCTAATGGACACTGCAGTACAGGCTAAACAGCTTGAAATTAGAACACTGATTGGTATTAATCGTATCTTACATGGCAATACAAGTGTCTCATTTACTGCAAATCAGAATGTTTTCAAATATGTACATATCTATATCTCTCCAACAAAACKTTTTCTCAKTTARCTTCGGTTGTACATATGCTRTTATTGGGAGGGGTCTTTTCTATCAATAAACACAATCAAATCTCTCAGTGACAAACCTGTTTTTATATTCGATAGTAGTTGATAGTAAAATCATTTTTCAGAAGAGAAATCATTTATCGATTAATCACAACAAAGTTCTATTTACCCACAATCAAACTTCTCAGTAACGAACCTGTTTCAGGCTCACCCTACTCTGCTCACTAAACAGAGGACTGTTCCATTATACCAGTAGGCGTTACCCTAATTAACCTTCTAGTTCAGTGTCTGTCAATTGGGTGTCTGTCAAATGGGTGTCTGTCAAATGGGAGATAACCTTTTAATTCCACGTCTTCAATGAACACAGATTCGGATCAGATCGGGTGAAACTTGTAAGAAGGAGATTGTTAAAGATATTGTGGGATTGAATTTTTGAGAAATTAATCAACAGTTTATCTTCTGAAGTTTGGTGTTGAAAATATCTTAGCTTCATCATCATTTGCTCTATATCAGTAAAACCTGACCTGTGTGACTGACTGACAGACTGACTGACTGACCCTGTGACTGACTGACTGACTGACTGACCCTGTGACTGACTGACCCTGTGACTGACTGACTGACTGACTGACTGACCCTGTGACTGACTGACTGACTGACTGACTGACTGACACTGACAATCAGCCAGAAATATGAGAAAGGCTACATGGTGAGATTTATCACAAATATGATACTTTCAGTACAACATTTATTCTGTATTTCCTTAATTGTCATCAATTATCAAACTTTCAATCCATAAATAAAGTTTAGAGATTGCAATTTAATCAGATATGCATGATTATTGCTCTATGCATACAATTCAGATGCTCATTAAATCAACATTTTAAAAATCCTATGATGAGATTGTCTACAATAAAACATTGAAAGGAGAATGCAATGTGAATATGATTCCAACTGGTGTGTATTGTTGATATCCTTCGAAGGGCAAACACGCATCTAAAAGTTCGGCCACAATCGTGACGAAGTGCAATTGGCAAATTCTTATCTCCTTCTGAATATTTTTGAAGACAGTCTCAAGGAGTTGACAATGTTTAATCCATCTGCACAACAAACTTGTTTTCAGCTCATCCAGCCCCCCAAAAAAGTTTTTGTTTTCATGTTTTTGTGGGGTAACTTCCATTATGGTTGGCTGGAGTGTGTGAGTAAAACCTGAGAAAATATTTTATTGAAATGGTAAGTCCCTCGGGGCTCATTATCATCATTAACTCCTCTCGCGGGTATTTTCTTTACTTCTTTCCCCCTAAAACAAATCAAACAATGGCAATTCTATAGTGTCATCTGACTTGTTCTGTAAAACATGAAGTCATAAGGTATTTCCTTGGTTCACATTGATAAGAGTCAGATAGGGTCAACAATGTTCATGCACATAAACAGGATTATGTTACCGGTATGAAGGAAAGTGTGCAATAAATAAGATTAGTTTATAATGAACACTGATACACCATTCAGTAAACCCATTAGCATAGTTTGTTGCCCTATATGTATAGAGGTGTCCCTCATTCAACCAGTGGTTTAGGAGCAAGTAATGGCTCACCTGTCACTTCAGGACAAATTGACTTTGACAAATGTCCACTACTTTATTCAAATTTAATCCAAATTAGACATTCACTGTACAGACACTGCTAATCAGAACATCACATGGTCACAAACGGTCTGATACCAGCCGCTGGGACAATCAGGAGTCTTAGCGGACTTCATCATCACTCCTGGAGAGTGAGAACATTAATATGGATTGTCTTACTGTCATGTCCCTCAGTTGTAGGAAACAGGGGACTATTTCTTGTTATATAAACCAGGTGACTATTTCTTGTTATATGAAACAGGTGACTATTTCTTGTTATATAAACCAGGTGACTATTTCTTGTTATATAAACCAGGTGACTATTTCTTGTTATAT
>VKKT01003908.1:103852-116027 GCA_008038995.1 Haliotis laevigata | reverse complement strand
TGATTATTGACAGTCGTTGGAAAATACTAAGACATTATTGATATACAATGTGTAAAGAATCCGATCACAAAAGTTATTTCGAGAGGCGAGGTGCGAAAAGGTTGTTTTAGATAAGAGCTAAGCAAAAATACAAGATAAAAACTCACGATCAGGTATGTCACCATTTGGGCATTTGACATAAATGAATTGTGCGCTTATGTGTGAGCAGTCTATCTTAAATGCTAAAGCTCTAACTGAAGCAAGTCTAGATTTCCTCAGATTCTGAATCTCCAATCTCACTGGGGCTCCTATTCAAATTAAATAGAAATTTGACTTTGTTTAGTCAAACTCAAAGACTACCGTTAGTCCATACTTATTGACGCAGGTGCATATATATTTCCTCGTGGATCCCCTCCATGGGGGTGGAATAGGGATGATAGAGGGATAATAATATGCCTATCACTTAAACCGTTATCTGATAATCGTATAATGTGGCTTCTACTTGATAATGACCCCAGCATGCGCCAAGTTAGTGATCCAAGGTGTCGGAATCGAGCCCACCTGTTACCGGGTGTAAAAACCTTGGAGTCAACTTTGTGTGCAGACTGTTTCAGTGTTGTTACAACCCCTAGTGTACAGTACACAACCCTGTGCACTTAAAAGAACCCATGAATCCGTTGGTAGATGACCAGATGGTGGCCACATGATGAATACGTGCCAAAACCTAGTTGTGGGTACAGCAACTTGCAGTGAACTTGGACAAAGTACTATGACTATGTGTCCCAGTCCACCCAGCTGTGAATGGGTACCTCGTAAGGATGGGAAAGCAAGACTAACTCTGTGCGCCTTTTGGTAGCAAGAGTTGTATGGTTGTATTGATAAGAAGATGTGCCGTTGAGATTGACATCCAGTGATCGACGGGAAGAATACCATCGCCTTGAGCATGCACTAGTTGCGTGAACATTTGCGCTATGTAAATATCCTATGATGATGATGATGATGGTGGTGGTGATGTGTAACGTATTGTATTTTTATCAAAATTATGTATAGTCAGAGAGTTAGTTGTAAGTCTAATATGTTAGGGGCATTGTATTTTGGGTATTAAATTCGTGCTTTAGTTGTTAGGCTTAGACCTGACACATACATGCAGTGTTTTCGTTGTAGTGATTGAGATATGTAACCTGTAGATATGATTCCGCAATTTTGGAGGCTTCAAGAATTTCATTAGAGCCGCCGCTAAACCTTCAGTTAGAATTTATTTTGTTGACGTGTTGACGTTGTGTTGACCCTTGTGTGTTGATGTGTTGACATTGTGTTGATATTGTTTTGTTGACGTGTTGACCCATTTGTGTTGACGTGATGACATTGTGTTGATATTGTTAGGTTGATGGGTTGATATTGTTTTGTTGATGTGTTGACATTGTGTTGATAGTTTTGTTGACGTGTTGATGTTGTGTTGACCCTTTTGTGTTGTCATTTTGTTGATATTGATTTGTTGATGTTATGCTGACCCCATCGTGATGACGTGTTGACATATTGTGTTGATATTGTTTCGTTGATGTCATGTTGACCCTTTTCTGTTGACGTATTGACATTGTTTTGTTGATTGTTTACATTGTGGTGATATTTTTGTTGATGTGTAGATGTTATGTTAACCCTTTTGTGTTGACATTGTGTTGAATTTTTTTTTGATGTTTACATTGTGTTGACCCTTTTGTGTTGATATTGTTTTCTTGATGTGTTTACATTGTGTTGATATTGTTTTGTTGACGTGTAGATGTTATGCTGACCCTTTTGTGTTGACATTGTGTTGACAGTGTTTTGTTGATGTGTTGACATTGTGTTGATATTGTTTTCTTGATGTGTTGATGTTGTGTTGACCCTTTTGTGTTGATATTATTTTGTTGATGTGTTGACAGTTTTCTGTTAATATTGTCTTGTTAACATTGTGTTCTCAATGGTGTTATGTTGACATTGATGTTGACATTGTTGTGTTAACAAACTCATGCTTACACATACAAGACCTACACAACTTCCAGCTATGTTCTCACATCAAGCTGCCAGGCTGTAATATAACTGATGTACTACTTAATGTAATGTGACTCACTCACTCACTCACTTGTGAAGATCCGGGTTAGAATTGGTCTTCAGCAACCCATGCTTGTCGGAAGAGGCGAGTAACGGGACCGGGTGGTCAGGTCCGCTGACTTGGTTGACACATGTCATTGTATCCCAATTGCATAGAGCGATGCTCATGCTGTTGATCACTGGATTGTCTAGTCCAGACACAATTATTTACAGACCGCCTCCATATACCTGGAATATTGCTGAGTATGGTGTTAACCATCCATCCACTCACTCACTCACTTACTCACTGTCATATACTTATTGTGTATATTTCCCATTGGGATACATTCTCAGAATGCCTTTTCTGACAGCCTTCATTTTCATCTGATGATGGAATACAAGCAGACAGACAAAGCAAGTGAATGAATTTAGTTTTACAACACTTTTAGCAGTATTCCAGCAACATCACACCAGGAAACACCAGAAATGGGCTTCTACCACTGTACCCAAATGGGGAATCAAACCCGCGTCTTCGGTGTGACGAATCATTTGGCTACCCCTCTGCCCTCAGACAGACGGACAAACAGACAGACAGACAATGATAATAATAATATCATCCATGTCCATCTATTTTTTCACAACAAAGACTTAGAAGCAGAAACAAGTATGCTATTTTACCATGTTTATTGACTTGTGATTATAAGACACAGCACGAGATATGACAACAAAAGTACGAAGTACATCCAACGCTCTGAGCGTGTCAATCATTAAATCTACAGCAAATCTACATCAGATTTAACAAATACAAAACATTTAGAAAATTCTTCACAGTAGTATCTCAACAAAAACTCTTTCTTTTTATACTTTTTTCAAAATAAAAAAATATAAAATAACATAATCACCTTTAACTTGAATTCACTATAAGAGCAAAATTTCCATCTTATCTCAATCATTACAATTGTTTATAATAACTTTCACATACTTGAATACTAAGAGGTATATCAAAATTCAAGCTGAAATCAGAACATAATTTTTCATATCTTAACATAAAACTCCTTGTACGAGGAATGTGTCATCAGTTTTTATAGAAAAAGAAAAAAACATTTTTTTTAAAAACAACATTATTATCATTATTATTATTATTTCTTATTGCATCCCATTTGATGGCAGTGAGTTTGCTGCAGTTATGGGTCCACTATCCATTCATGTTTTCTGTTCACAAAAATGATCCAAACAAAAGCGTCATAAAATCATCTCAGTAATAAAATTATGGTAAAAGATGATCTCTTGGTTGTAACAGTTTTTGTCAACCAAGTGAAGTTGTTGCTGATGTTGTTGCTGATGTTGCTGGCTGCAACGATACTGCCATTATACTGCAACAAGACACGAAAATCAAGCAAAGCAACAAATCCACCAGATCCCGTTCAGTCTTACACTAGTGAGTGGGTATGGTTTAATGCTGTGATATTAGTGCCGTTTTACACAAATATCACGCCTGGGGACACCAGAACTGGGCTTCACACATTGTGCCCATATGGGGAACCAAACCCAAGCCTTTGTTGTGATGAGCAAATGCTTTAACCACTAGGCTACCCAACTACCCCTCCTGTTACAACAAGCATGGGTTGGTGAAGTTCACTTATAACAAGGATCTTCACAGGCTAGCCGGTAGTACAAGTGAGTGAGTTTAGTTTTACGCCGCTTTTAGCAATATTCCAGCAATATCACGGCAGGGGGACACCAGAAATGGACTTCACACATTGTACCTATGTGGGGAATCGAAGCTGAGTCTTTGGCGTGACAAGAAAATGCTTTCTCCACTTGGCTACCCCACTGCCAAGCATGGGTTGAAGTTCACTTATAACCAGGATCTTCACAGGCTATCCACTGACTGACTGACTGAGTTTAGTTTTACGCCGTTTTAGCAATATTTCAGCAACATCACGGCGTGGGACACCAGAAATGGGCTTTACACATTGTACCCATGTGGGGATTCGAACCTGGGTCTTCGGCGTGACGAGCCAACGCTTTAACCACTAGGCTACCCTACCGCCCCCTCAGGCTATCCAATAGTACAAGAGTAGACATGTGTGACAGACCTTGCTTGAAATGGACAGAAGACCCATTCGGTATTACTTTATACATACAGAGCAAGACATATCATATGCTCACATATCTATATGTTAAAGGGTATTCTCTAATGTATTGTTCACATTTAAAAATAACATAACCTGTAAATAAATACTAATACTAATACATGTAAATAATATTTAATATTTCTACATACTTTTGAAATAAATAATTCGAGAATATGTTATATATGACAAAATGAATTATCAATTAATACATGAATGAAATATTTAAGAAAAGGTGAGTTGATAAATGTAACAAAGTGTCATTTGAATCAAGCAAAAAATGTAAAGTTTTCACACGTACCATCATGAATATTTAATATTTATTTAGGAGAAAATTTAGGTTGAAAAGATGAACAAGGAAATATTGAAATACATAGCAATTTACAGTGAAAAAAGCTCTTTGCAAATATATATATTTACATGCCATATCTGCTCAAGCATACCACACACTTTTGTCTATTTCATTCATAAATGTCAAGCAAATCCAATACCAACTCTGAATAGTACATCCTTTGACGACATGTCTGATTAACAAACAACCTTTTTTTAATTATCAACATTTTATCAGTTTTTGAGAAAATAATATAATATTTGCAAAAAGGCATTTATTCTTCAAAACCATTCTGTCGATTCATCTGACGGCCATTTACAGTCTCGTTCTAATTATTAAAACATAATTTATTAATATTCACTCTAAACATGATGCATTAGTGTGAGACAAGATATTGAGAAAAATGGTTTCCAAATATTTATTTAAGGATTGAAAAAAATGAAAGTACATATGTTGCCCTCTACATTTAAATTTTTTAAAAATTGAATGAATTTGAATTATTGCTTGAATTCACGCTCAGACGATTGATAATTCATCACATTTTGTAATTAATTACTATTAAATATTTTTAAGACCCTGAAGAAGAGGGCAAGTAATTTAGAGTAACTGATGCTTGATAATCTCTCATTGATGACTGTAATAACAAAACTGATTCATACCTTTACAATACGCAATGTACATCCAAGCTGAAAACATGCGCTCAATCAGTTACCTCCCTTTCAATATAACCGTTGGTCCATTTATTGCAAAAGCATTGATAGTCTGTTTGGATATCATAATTCCTCTAAAAATTAAACCTTCTCTGAATCTGTTTTGCAAATTCAACAATCATTCACTGGAATCAATTTTTTTAAACTAAATTCAAAAATTAAGATTTTTCTGAATTCTGAAGAAATCAAAATTCATTTTTTTAATTTTAGAGGAATTATGGTCATTGTGCAAGGATATATAAACTATAAGATTCTGATGTGAATAAGACTGAAGTCATAAAAATTCATATGAAGGGGAAAGTCAGTTTGTGTAAAGCGTGGCAATATTGGAAAGGGAGATAACTGAGTAATGACCTTGACCAGTGCTGAATGAAGAAAGATGGTGGACAACAACAATTATGTGACACCAACTACGGAGTCCCTGATTTACACTTGTGACTTGAGAATGTAGTTCCTCCTTCAAAATAGTTTGCATCAGTAGGTACGCAGGCGTAGGATAAATATCCCACCTCTACGATCACGTGACCAGTCCTGTGAGAGGTACCTCCCCTCAGAAGGTCCTTCTGGCCATATTGGTTCTACAGTGATAAAATCTTAACATTATTTATGACCCTATGGTGGTACTTGATGTAAGATGTATTGTCGAGTATTATTACTTGTGTTAAAGTCTCGTATCTAGGGAAATTTAGGGAGGGTTATGAAAGACCTTGACCTTCTGTGTGGGATTCTACTCACAGTCGTGATCACGTGACTATCATTCGTCAGCCTTGTGTAATTCTTGGCTCATCTCCCCCAGCTTAGAATGAGAGTTCAGTAACTCTCACGTTGTCAGCAGCAGCTGATCACATGCTAATCACATGACTCAATCTATTTATAGAACTGTGCTCTCAGAGTTTACCCAACCCGTTCACTTTCTGTTCTTTCTGCCCTTGTTGTAGTTGCTGCTGCATCTTGGCCAGCATCGCGTGCATTCGTTGAATCTGGAGACGAGGAATTCACGTGTGTACAGAATAATCATGCATACCAACAAACACACTAGCATCAATTATATTTTTGTTTTATGAATCCACCGGTCATATTTTTTCACGAAAAATCAAAAAATCAAATTCATTTTCCCTGCTCAAAAACACAAAAGCTGAATGGTTTTATTGGGCAAAAAAGTAAACTGACAAAAAAAATTTGGTTTTACATTGTTTTTTTGTCTCATATACATTCAATAAATTGCCAAAAGTAAAATACTTTTAGCATTTAAAAAGAATATTACTTTGACTGGTTATATTTATTTTTTCCCCTCCTGCCTTTAGGCTTCCTTAGGACAAAAATCCGTAAAACAAGAAATAAAATTATTCTGGCCTTAGATATTATTTTATGTTGTCCTCAGCAAATTCTAAGCCAAATATGACTATAAGAATGGAGTTGGAACCTATTTTAATCTGAATCATTTATTAGTGGTTACTTGTTCACGAAGGCTCATTGGAATCCATCAAAACTTGCTCATTGATGGAAACCAAAATAGAGTCATTTATATATTTGTATTTCAGAAACTGTGTCTACTAAATAATAACAGCCCAGTCAAGGTTACCATGGTTACCTCTACTGGCTTCCACGATGAAGATACTCACCTCAGCATCCTTCTGCTGTAACAGTTTGTCTGCATCCATGATGGCTTCAAAGTTGGGACTGGAATCTCTCTTGAGTTTACTGGTGAAAAATAACAAAAATACAAAACTGTGCACACCAATACTAATCTAACAAGTATTCACAAACATGTCCTCCAAAACTCACTCACTAAAGATGTCTGTAAACTACATTCCCAGATTAACAAGACAAGATTTCAGGACTTTCAAAGTCACAACATCCAAACTAATGTCTCGGGACTCACAGTATATATACTGAATTCCAGAAGAAATGTGAATATCACAAATGTTCAAATTTGTTGACAGATGTTCAGAGGATCTCTAAAGGGTGCTAATGGAAGCCATTCTCGGTACTGAAATCTGACTCTCAAATGACGTTACCAAAGGTGCAGACTAACAAGGGCTTATAGACATGATCCAGTGTATAAAACAGTTTTGAAATATGGCCTGTCCAAAGACTGGCTGTCCCCAAAGTGACCAGTCCTGAACTAACACGGCCAGTCCCAAGACTAAACCAGTGAAACAAGTATACAAAGTCATCAATATTCCCCGCAATGGCAAAATACTCTTAATGAATATGTCTACGAGTTATGTCAAATGTGTTGACGTGTATATAGCTAAGTGGAAGAAGAGTACTGAAAGGTTTCACAGTACTGCTCCAGAAAGTACTACCATCAAATTCAGTTGCCATGGAAACACATTTTTTATTTTATTAAAAAATCCAAAACTACCAAAAGGCACCAGTTCACCACTAGATCTATCTATGTATGAAATTTGGTGATGAAACAGTGAACAGTTTTAAAGTTCTGCTCCGGAAAAGAGTACTACCACCAATTTCAGTCTAAATAAAACTTTTTGCCATGGAAAATAAAAAAATATTATATTCAGAAAACCAAAACTACCAAAAGGCACCAGTTGACAAGCAGATCTATCTACGTGACAAGTTTGGTGAAGAAACATTGTATGGTTTTAGAGCTATGCTCCGGAAAAGACAAATGTGCAGGGACGCACACACGGACGGATGTCCATTTTAATACCCCCCCGCAAAACGCGTTGCGGGGGATCAAAATAATAGATAACATGTAGTTCAAACCAAGTTAAGTATATTTTTTCAAATATTTCCCCTGACTAAGGGACAGTCTTACTTATTTAATAGACCGTCCTTCACAAAAACAGACCGTCAAGATGGTGGGCTATGTTTTATACACTGCTAGATCACAAAACACATCTGGTTATGAATAACGATCATTTGTGTGTTTCCTTTAGGGATTCACATTGTTTTCTTTTCAAGTTTTCAAAAACAAACATCAATATCTTTATTCACCACGGTATCACAGTTTTACATGATTTGCCTTTCTTTTGGAACTGAGTATATTTCCCTTACGATACGTCCCTGGCATGGTGTGACCAGTTGTTCACATACCTTCTGTCCTTCTGTGAAGTTGTGAGGTGATCTTTGAGATGTTCTGCTCTGTAATTCTCATAATGGCAATCAGACGTTATATCTTTCAAATCCTGCATGTGAGTGCTGAAACAGAATAATACCGACTGATGAGTTTAATACCGATTTAATTGTGTTCTACTTGTGCTGATGTGAGAGGAGAGCCTAGAATATGTAGGTGTCAGATTTTACCAAACTGACAAAACTCACAACCCTTAGTACAGCACTAACAAACTTTACCTGTGAAGATCCAGGTTAGAATTGATCGTCAGTAACCCATGTTGTAAGAGGTGACTAACGGGATTCGGTGGTCAGGCTGGCTGACTTGGTTGACACATGTCATTGGTTCCCAATTGGGCAGACTGATGCTCATGCAGTTGATCACTAGATTGTCTGGTCCTGCTGTCAATGGCAACTCCTTTGGTACTTCGTGGTAGTATTTTTTTTTCCTCGATTACATTGAATCACGTATGATGTACGGAAATTACTGATGATCAGGAGATAACTCTAAATCTGTTTTTTCTTATCAGCAAAATCTAGCGATGACTATATAAAGATTTGTACCAGTGCTTCAAACAATTCAAAATTAACATTTAAGGTGTTCGGCAAGATAAATACGTTGTTCAATGGTCACAAGGGGGATATGGGTTGATGTACCCTCGATGTTTGTTTATGTTCCCTAAGCCCGAAGTACATCAACACATGCCCCCCTCGTGACCAGTGAACAACTTATATTGTTTACTTTTATTTCTGTCACTGTACATAGCCAATTCCTTTAACAATCTCTGTTCAAATCTAGTTTTCAAATGTGTACTTTTTTTAGGTCCGGCTAGCCAATCCTATTCTCTGCCTCACCTTATTAACATTTGCCGCAGTTTGTTAAAGTCGCAGTGGTTGGGGTTGTCAACTGAAAAAAACATGTACATAAAATATCAGGTATATTTAAATAAAACATGACAACAAAGATATAATATTTGTAGGTCTGAAAACTATTAGTTTACACTCCCGATGAGAGGTGATGTATGTGACTGTCACACACACAAGGACAGATGTAGAGGTGATATATGTGACTGTCACACACACAAGGACAGATGTAGAGGTGATGTATGTGACTGTCACACACACAAGGACAGATGTAGAGGTGATGTTATTAAAAATTATTTAAATTCGTGAAGTTTTCTGTCTCTGGACTTCATGACATTATCACAGGACATGCAAACCCAAAACAATCATGATGCCTCAAAGCATAGTTTAGAGTAGTCTCCCTTTAATAAAGGGCAATTACTCTAGCAGGACCAATTGATTACCATGAAAGGGAAGTCTAAACAATATGCATGGATAATCTTTATTATGCCAGTATGTAGCTTCACCATTGTCTAAGAAACAAGTGTCTGCTGGAACTACATGAACTGTTGTCACTCGACAGTCCGATTGACTAATCACTGAACATCTTACATGATATATACTAAAGCGCACATTACAGGAAAACTTGCGATGATTAGGTAATGTTAAGATCACTTACTCTCCACAATACCCCAGGGGTACGCCCGGCCCCGGATCTTCTTGCCCCCTGCCTCCACCACAGTGTTACAGCCTACTACAGCGAAGGGAACAGCAGCCTGGTGGGCAAACACATGGCAATGGTGAGTACTTCTCTAATGAACACATAAGACTAATGAACGCTTGGAAAATATGTAGGCCAGTGTCTGACGAATGTATGGCAATGATGAATGTTTAGTACTGATGAGAGTATTTCTGATTAACACATGGCACTCATGTATGTTTGTAATGAAAACAGTTTTTTATGAATTGTAATGAACTGATGAAGATGATGGATCTGAAAAACTATTGATTTTACTACAGATCAAAATCATGTTATTACTGAACACACATAAATCAAAAAATGATTCTTACAATTCACACAAAAGCATTTTGTGTCATACTAAAAGACCTGTGAAGATCCGGGTTAGAATTGATCTTCAGTAACCCATGCTTGTCGTAAGAGCCGACTGACGGGATCTGGTGGTCAGGCTGGCTGACTTGCTTGACACATGTCATCGGTTCCCAGTTGCGCAGATCGATGATCATGCTGTTGATCACTGGATTGTCTGGTCCAGACTCGATTATTTACAGATTGCCGCATATAGTTGGAATATTGCTGAGTGCAGCTTTAAACTAAACTCACTCACTCATACTAAAAGTATGTCTTTGGTCACTATAGCAAAATGTATAATGAAAAAAATAAATAAAATGTAACAAATGAACAACATATTATTTTGGTCCATAATATAAGACAATACAGTGGTCTAGTCACTGATTCGTAACACAGATGATGCCCTCTGGAATGTCTGGCTAACCTTCAAGTCACTGTCCTGCTTCTTGAAGTCCTCGTCCTCGTCACTGTCACAGTCGGGGAACTCATAGATGTGGATGTCATTCTTCTCAATCTCATCCATGATCTGCCAACACAAACAAATGAGTCATGGTGGGTGGATGTCTGGATCGTGCTATGGATCGATGAACCAACTGGGTGGAAAGGTGTGTGAGCAGGTTTATGGATGAGCAGATGGAAGAAGGATGAATGGCTGGATGGGCAGATGGCTGGAGGGCCAGATAGAAGGATAGATGATGATGGCAGAGACATGGATGGTTGGGTATAGAGATGGATATAAGGGTGGGCAGATGGATGGATGGACAGAAAGGTGGATGGGTCTAGAGATGGATATATGGGTGGCAGATGGATGGATGGACAGAAAGGTGGGTGGGTCTAGAGATGGATATATGGGTGAGCAGATGGATGGATGGACAGAGAGGTTGATGGGTCTAGAGATGGATATATGGGTGAGCAGATGGATGGATGGACAGAAAGGTGGATGGGTCTAGACATGGATATATGGGTGGCAGATGGATGGATGGACAGAAAGGTGGATGGGTCTAGCGATGGATATATGGGTGGACAGATGGATGGATGTACAGAGAGGTGGATGGGTCTAGAGATGGATATATGGGTGGACAGATGGATGGATGGACAGAAAGGTGGATGGATCTAGAGATGGATATATGGGTGGGCAGATGGATGGATTGACAGATGGACTGACAGATGAGTGGGTGGGGGTGTATATGTATGGATGGATGGACTGATGGCTGGCAAACTTGCTGGGTGGGTTGATATGAGGGTGGGTGAGTTGGTGGATAGATGGATACATGAACATGGAAAAACAGGCAAATGTATAGATGGGCATATGGATCTATGGATGTCTGGGTGGGTTGGTGGATAGACAGATACATGGATGGGTGTCTATCAACAAACAAGTTGTTATTTGGCAAGACTTGGATATGTACATACACAGGTTAGAGAAACTGTACAGTTATTTTCTACTTACCCTTTGTTTTAATCTCTTCACCTCAGCCTTGGTAAGAATGTCTGATTTAGCCAGCAGTGGCACAATGTTAACTTTGTTATGTAGTTTCTTCATTACTTGCACGTCGATCGGCTTCAACCTACAATAACAGGTATTAACCATTAGCTGTGAACAGGATTGTCAGTAGTACACATAGAATATACAAGACTATACAATATATAACTTGTTTCTCAAAATGTCTTTTGTTTAATCTAACTGTATGTCTAGCTAGTGTCCTATCAATACCCTACTATAATCTTATACAATATGGGGATATGAAGTGTTCTAGTGATATGTGGACTCACCCGTGCCCATATGGGGATATAAAGTGTTCTAGTAATATGTGGACTCACCCGCGCCCATATGGGGATATGACATGTTCTAGTGATATGTGGACTCACCCGTGCCCATGTGGGGATATAAAGTGTTCTAGTAATATGTGGACTCACCCGTGCCCATATGGGGATATGACAT
>VKKT01003907.1:29761-40319 GCA_008038995.1 Haliotis laevigata | reverse complement strand
TCCAGTTTCAAATCTGCCATTCATTTCCAAATTGATAGAGCGTGTTGTAGCAAACCAACTGAAACAAGACCTCCTGGACATCAATCTTGGTGATATCATGCAGTCAGCATACAAAATAGGTCACAGCACAGAAACAGATTTGCTGCGTGTGCAGAATGACCTTCTGCATGCTGTTGATTCCAAGGGAGCGGCAATTCTTGCCGGGCGTCTTTCACGGATGAAAGTAAGGGTGAATTCCATGGATGAAATGTTTGATGTGGATCTAGCTGATCTTTCACGTTACAGCAAAGAAAATCAGGGTATACGCTACCTGCTTGTAGCTATTGATATAGAGTAAGTTTGCCTTTGTCTTTCCTTTACAAAATAAGAAACCAGAGACAGTCTTGAAAGCCTTCAAAAAATACTGTTAAAAAGAAAACCAGGGAAAGTTCGTGTAGATGCTGGAAGTGAGTTTAAGGGTGTATTCAAATCCTATTTAGAGCAAGAAAATATTACACGGAATGCAAACGTCAAAAAAAATTGTGTGGAACGTTTCAATAGGACACTAAAATCGTTGATCACACTCTCCATGACACACGACAATACCAAACATTACCTTGATGTTTTACCTGAACTAATGGACAACTATAATCATACATTGCATTCCTCCTTACCCAATTTATCACCTTTTCAAGTGAATAAAGGTAATGAACTGAAAGTCTGGCAACATTAATATGTCAAATCTTTACTGAAACCAGTTAGAGTTGAATATCATCCTGTGAAGAAATTCAGATGTAAAATAGGGGACATTGTTCGCATTCCATATCTGAGGAAACCTTTCAGCAAAGAACTTGATCTCAAGTGGACACAAGAACTGTTTAAAATAGCACAACGTTACAAGAAACAGGAAATGCCACTGTACAAAATCAAAGATTATCACCACCAATTAATTACTGGGTCGTTTTATACCCATGAAGTGAACAAAGAGGATGATATTGAAGGGCAAGTGGAGAAGATCTGTAGGGAGGCAAAATTTATGGTTTGGTACATTGGTTAGGTTGGCCCAGTTCCTTTGATTCTTATGTGGAAGAAAGTCAACTGAAAGACTTGTAATGGAGAAAGATGTGTTCCTCAAGTGTTCAGACTCAAAAAGTGATAATTTGAAAGACAACACTCCCTGTCATTTCCATGTAAAACTCAATCAAAGTCTTCTGTTTGATGGATTCTGGGTGGTCTATTTGACTGAAGTAAACTTTAGAAAATTGGAGCTCACTCACATCAACAATCCTTTTGTAGATGTACTGTGTAACCTGTGTGACAGTTCATTGGTAGGTGACACACAATTATCTCTGTTGAGACGCATTGACTGAGGGATGGACCCAACTTTAAACTGGCTAATGAATACCATTTTCACATGTCATGTTGAAAGAGTCTCCTGACATTGAAATCTGTGTAAAAAGAAAGTACGGAACTCCACTGTCATATTTGAAAGAGGAGACACACTTAACACTTCACTTGAGACGTTATCCCTTTACTGATTGATCATGGATTTCTTACCACTTTATGTCCCAGACTATATCAAATGGCAGAATTACTTCAAGAAACACATGACAGGCAGTTCCCACATTGTAAATGGACAAACCCAACCTAAGGTCATTCCAACTCATCAACCCGTTGATCAAGCAAAAGAACCTCAGGTCAAACTGCAGATGACTTCAGAACCTCAAAGTGTTGTGGAGGGGGCAGATGCCAAAGAGAAGCACCATAGGTCTTTAAAAAGAGCTGCAGGTAAACAGGTGACCACAACCAAGAAGATACATCAGATCTCCTCTAAAACTGCTCGCGTTCTCAAGTGCACCCCTGTGGAAGAAAACATATATTTTTAATTAACATCATTTCACTGTTGACAAGTAAAGATTTTGAAAAGTTGGTACCTGACTCTTTGAACTTGTTTACTCTGCCACCTTATCAGACCAGCATCCATAAACAGACCAGATGTATGCCCACTGAGTCAAATTAATGATTTGTCTCCTTTGGAATTTCATGTATCCAATTCAGGAAGTGACTACATTGATTTGAAAAGAACAAGACTACATGTGAAGTTTAAGATTACCCGTTCCAAATTCAAATCTGCTCTCACCAAAACTTTGAGTTGTGTTATCATGAGTGAAAGAAACTCCATCATAGAAATTGATAAGGCAAGGAACGTGTATATCAAGTAAACAAAATGAAAGCCTCAGAATTGCAATGTGTCATAAAGTGTGATCCTGTCTTACAGTGTCATGTCTTGGGAGTGTATGCTAAAGATACTTTACCTGTTCTCACACCTTCACTGTTGAAGAAAGGAGTGGGTTTCATTGTGAATACAGACAGCAGACAAAAGAGTGGTCGCCACTGGGTTGCTATGTATTTCGAAGGAAACAGAGCAGAATTGTTTGTCAGTCTATTAGAACCGATTGATGCTGTATTTGATAGTTATCTATAGTCTTATCTTAGATCTTACTTGCACAATGGTGAACGGTTACAATCTGTAGATTCAAATGTGTGTGGGTTTTATTGTTTGTATTATCTGTTACGTAAATTTAAAGCCAGTTTTCATCATATTCTTCGCCAATTTGATGTAAGGAACTTCCTATGGAATGATACTTTTGTATCTCAATATATATGTAACTATTTCAAATACTGTACTCCTGCTTGTTTTAGTTGTCAATGACACCATTTATGTATGAGTTTTTACATGCGGAGAAAAAAATAAATAAAAAAGTATTTTAGATCAAATGATGTTTTGTTATACATAAATACCCTTAGTATTAGTTACTGAGTTCAGTTTCATACTGAGCAGGAGACCAACATACATCATGGAAGAAAGTACTTGTCTGTTGACTTTCAAAACGCCTACGACCATATCGGTGGTAGGTGGATCCTCTAGTGGTAAAACCTTTTGGGTTGCACCTCTGTTAAAACAAGCCAACATATTTGTTTTCAAGATGCCTTTCCTACAGAAAAGGAGTTAAACTCATATTAATTAGAATCAGATAAACGATGTCTACTGGTAGTCGATGACTTTATGCAACAAGTGTGTAAAAGTCAGTTGTTTTTACATCTTTATACCACATTATCACACCATCTAGAAATTTCTGTTATTAACATCCAACAATCGGCCTATCCAAATGGAGAATCACCAGAACTATGTCACTGAACACACATTATTCTGTGTAATTGTCCAACCCTCGTTCAGCACATGAGTATAAAACTTTAAGATCGCAAATATTTCCAGCGCAGGCTAAATATTTTGCAGAATCTTTTCAAGATGCTGTAAGTAGAAAGAAATATGGTGATCTGGTGATGGATGCCTAGCCCTATGCTGATGATCAGTATGGTCGTGAGTACAGGGATATTCCATGATGAGGTGTGCACAGTCTACCTTCCACAGATATAGGGTGATTAGTGTTTAATATAAATATGCCAATATACAGTCATGTCTCATCATTTTACTTTCAAAGTGAACAGAAACATGGATGGGTGCGGACGGTTTGATAACATAGTACAATACTGTATTGAAATACCATGCAATAATACTACGTTTGGGCAAAAGTTTAGTGACAGACTGAAGTCTTTCAACAGTTGGCCCGTTCAAATGAAGCAGTCGCCAAAAGATATGACAGAAGCGGGATTTATCTACACAGGACAATCTGACAAGGTCTACTGTTTCAAATGTAGACTACGATCACATTCGTGGATACCTGAAGATGACCCACTAACAGAGCATTTTAGACTTTCACCACACTGTACCTATATTCACATGGTGTCTGAACCCAAAGCCAACAAGGAAGGTTAGAACACAACCTTGAATAAATACTAATCACCATAGATTTTCAAACTGACAAGCTTCTATATAACAGACAATTCACTTCACTTCAGTCATTCTACATACAGCTCTCCTTCAGCAAACAGAATGTATGTGGTAAAAGAAAGGAAAGATTTGATGAAAATTATCGAAAAACACAGAAAGAATGATGATACATTGAAAGAAACAGCTTCAAGAATGTTGTGTACAGTGTGAGTGTGGGGAGACGATTATGCTGCTTTACAAATAGAACATCACTATGATGCATGGACTGAAGTGATTAAAGACTTGCTGTGGAATAACAGACTGTGTCCCAACATATTGGATGAAAACATGGACAGATGGACGGGTAGGCTACGAATGTTTCAGTAAGAAAACGACCGAGTGGTTACTAATAATATTTTTCGAAAGACTATGTCTTTACAAGATTACGAGGACTCAAAACACAGTATATCCGTCTCTATTAATGGTGAAGATTTGTTGGAAAGTTGGCAAAGGGATCCTCCTCATGACTGTACTCAATGCAAAGAAGATGACAACAAAGAAGATGTGGATATTGTTTCTTGATAAATACCAATAACCAAAGATGCGTTTCTTCATTTGAAAGTGGAGCGGGCAGCATTGAGCATCATTATGAGTGAACTTCTTGAAAAACATTTTAATTTTATACTGATGTTAGAACAAGCTAATCCTGCACAGAGAAAAGCTTTGTTGTCACATGCATCACGTGATCAGTTTAGGACAGTGATTACTCTGATATTTAACATTCTGAGAGGAATAATACCTTTAGCAGAAGAAGATAAAATACAACTGTCAAAAGAAGTGCATGCGGATATTAGCTATCAAGACAGTAAGCGCTCATTATAAACATGTTTTGATTATTACATATCAGGTGGTTCTGCCCATTTGCATAAGAGCCTATCAAGCCTACCTGGCCTCTATACAATATGAGCAAGCCTATGATTCTGTTGATGAGAGAGAATTACCAAAGGTCAATGAGCAACAACGAGGAAGCGAAAAATCCTCAGACAGTGAATCAGACACAGAATCAGGATCATCAGACAGTGAATCAAGATCCGAAGATTATGAATGATAATAACAATGATGATGGTGATTATTCATCACCCAACCAGAGTGCAGAAGTCAACATAATGCTTCGAGTTCCTGACCAACTCATCAGTGGTGTTTCCTCGACCAAAGCCATTGGCAAGTTGATGGCTTTGTGGATATTTGTGGATAATTGGGACTAACAGAAAATTTAGAAATTGTGCTACCTAATGCAAAGGTGCTGCATAATTCGAACATTGTTAACTTGACACACTTTGTTATCATGTCTCCAAATGTTAAAAGTCGGCAACCAGTAGGTTATAATGTGTTTCGTAAACTTTTAAGACAGTTACATGTTCGAAAACTTCTTATGAAAAGCTTTCTTAGGAAACGAAAAGACAAAAGACCAACAATGGTTGTAAACAATTTATATATGAAACGATAAGCAGCTAATGGTGTTCCAGGCACAACAAAATTAAGGAAAATAGAGACATTCTCATGTACATCCTATTTCATACATACATGTATGTCATACATCTTTAAGCTTAATGAATAAAACGTTTCAAACAAACTAGTGTTTTCTATTTCATTCACATTTGTTTTCGCAATCGCACCTTCAGCATATACATTCATATAGTCAACATTTTCATAGCAGGTTGTATGCCTGTCTTCGATATAGAGTCCAAACCGTGCTTTGAAGTCTCTCGCTTTTTGCAAGATTGACAAGTGAGGTATACGCCTTGATGTTGAACTTTGGAGGGGTGATCTACAATTGATGTGTAAACGCATAATCTTCATCACTGACACCCTGTTCACTCAGTGAACCGTAGAAGGCTTCTTTAGGTGGCAAACAAGACTCCTTTAATGTTTCCCATGAATCCATATGTTCATAAGGAAAAGGTAATTTTCGTGTTAACATACCTACATGTTGTGGGAATTGTTCTTTCAAATAAACAAATGAATCAACACCTTTATTCAGCTGATTTTGGGTCAGGTCATCTAATGAACTTTGCAAAAATTGGAAATAATCCAGAAAGACTAATCTATTGTCCACTGTAAAGGACAGAAATTGCTCTGTGGTATGAGGTATTACTGCAATCTCGTGATTGTAGCCTAGTTTTGTGCGACTTCTAACAAAAGATGGGCATCATAATGTTCCAAATTATGAAACATCACAATGACCTTCTTCCTTAACTGAAAATTTAGATTGCATTTGTTATGCAAGACTTGAAGAAATTTTCCCGACAAATGATCAAATACTCTATCTGAACCTAGGAGCTCACCACACAAACCACAATGCTCTGTGTTTACTATGGTTATTTTATCTTGATCAGTAAGCTGCATGGGTTTGACTGAATCAAACAAGTTCATGATGTCATCATATTCTTTTAAAATACTTTCAATGAAATGTTCTGCTGCGTTTTCACCTACATAAGTTTGAATGGGTTTAGAATATTGTTCATCAGTACACACCACTTTGTAGGCATAGCTGCAGGGAACATGCTTATTCACACGAGAACTATTGTCTTCTGCAGGTACTTACAAACTTTCAAACTCAGCTACAATAAAAATCTTGGCTCTTTCAGTTATGCTTAGTGACCTTAAGCCAAACTGGTACACTGCTTCCTCTGGTTTGGGTAAAACCACTCTTTGAGCTTTGTCATAACAATAGCCTTTGTGAGCTTCTAACCGTTCCTTAGTAGAGTAAGTCCATAAACATTTTCTACAAAAATAGCACATGTTCTTATTACCTTTTTTGCTTCTGATCAACCCATTGAGATTATTAATGAGGCAGTAATATGTGTTAGGTGCCTTGTCTACATCCATGGCTTCTTCATGATCTACTAACCCTAACACACCCTCAAAATCATCTGGTTCACTTTCTTGTGACAGTAGCAATAAATCTATTTGTCTGTTTGCTTCTACATCTAACAAATTACTGATGTACATTGGATACAAGGTGCTATCTTCAAAACCATACACATTGATGCTCAACTGGTTAAGCTGTTCAAAACGAGGAATTTGTTTCAATGTCATAGGAAAGGTAAACCCCTCTAAATTGAGTCTATTTAAATAGGGGAGGTAATGGGTTTCCCGTTCTTTGTGTTGAGGAGCGGTGTACAATTTTGAAAGAACGGATAAAACAAAACATAGATCATTGTTTTCGTTTTTGATATTGACAATGCATTTGATTCTCTTAGCTAGTGCTTGAGGCAACGGGATATAACTACCACCTTTCAAATGGACAATGACAGCGACATTTAATCCTGAATGAACCCCCTCATAATCATCTAGTGTTTGAAGCATTTTGTTCATGGCTTCGAAATATTGTTCAATCAAATCACTCCCCTCTGTAGCTATCTGCATGCTGCTTCTAAAGTAGGCTTCATGATAATTTGAATTAGCATCTTCACTTGGTTTTTCCATATTGATGTGCAAACATAAATTCCATTTAATTGATTTTTTCTCACCTATTTTTGATTCAAGAGTTGAAATAACATTACTCTGTTCTGTGACTAGAAATTTTAGTGCATCAGTAGCATTTCCACCTTCAAAATCGTACTCTCTGACATCTCCATTCAAAGATAACCTACATGGTTTTGAAACATCATCAGCTGGAGTAGGTTGATGTGAAGGGGGTGAGGATGTGGAAGGTAAATCAGAGGGTGGTGCAGATACTGTAGTGGTTTTAGTTTTCTTTCCCCTTTCCTCTTCCTATCATATCATGAGCTGTTTTACTTTTGTGCAGTCCTAAAGCTTCAGTGGTAGGAAAGGAAGGGTGACATGTTTGACATTTATGATCAGTAGCTCTGTTTGTCTCACAGTTGGTGACATGGATTTGATACTCTGGTTCATTGTGAACATATTGAAAGCAATCTGGATATTGTCGGCAATAAACAACTTTGTTTTTACAGGTTTTGACACAATGTTTCAAACTATCTTTTCGGTTGAAAGACTTTTGACAAAACTGACATGAATACATTGCACCTTCTCTATTGCAATACTGTTGATGACGTACTTAATTGCAATTATATCGAAAGCTTTGATGACAATGTTCACAAGTAAAGATGGAACAAGTGGTATACCTAGACATTATGAATAGAGGTTATTCACCAACTGTTGACTATCCACCTGAAATTTAAAAAAAAAGAATTGGTGTTACATCTCCTATTCTTACAGTATGTCACACTTACAGATATACTGAAAGGTAAAGAGAAATGTCATATTGAACTGTGATAGTAACTGGTGACATGGAGAATATCAACTTGTCAATCCGTGTAATTACTTACCTTTACGTTGATTTGTCTCCTGTATGAGAGAACCCTTGAAATGATGAAACCTTCAAGGTATGTCAGTGAATGAGTGTGATAAAAATGTGAAAGTGCTAATCTTATATACCTGAATTTTCCCCCCAATGATCTCCATATAAACTCGATTGCAACTGAAATTCTAAAGTTGTTTGAATTGAATAGGAGGAGTGTCTGGAATAACTTAACAACTTGACTAGATGTGCGTTAAGTACATTGAGCTGACACGTCAATGGATCTACATTTTGAATAAAATTCTACAAGTAAGGATGACTCGGTAAAATGATGAAATGTAGACTTCAGAAACTACTTGAAGAGCTGAATAGGTACCTAGATGCCTATGGTACACAGGTGTGGTGATAACAATCATGGCTAGGTTGAGTGTGCATGTGAGGATGATTCAGTATGTTGAAGATATGGGAAAAAATATGATGTTTGTATGATTCTGTCAATTGAAATTTTTGCTATATCATTCTGAGTCAGTGACAGATGATGGTGCTCTCGTCAACAATTTAAATAAAAATAATATCATAGTTCAATAGCATTCTGAAGATTCTTCACATTAGAGGTGTGTCTGAAAACGTAGTGGGAAGAGGTGGCTTCTAGATTTTCTTTCTAATATAAATATCATAACATAGCATTTTTGTGTGATGAGAGCAACGTTAAGTTCACCATGGGTCATACAAGGTTTGTCTAAAGATTCTGAAAGACACTTCTGAAAGGGTGGCTAGGTAAATCGTTTTAGTGTGGTAGGTCACAAAGCGACGGAGTATTGAATAGGAGAGGTATTTTCAATTTGTCAGTCTTGCTCATGTCAATGTGGAATAAATAGGTACCTTGATGTCTTTGGAACACAAGTGTGGTGGAGATGTGGTAAGTAGACACGCTATGATGATTCAGTAGGTTATGTGGTATTGAAATCTTGCTAACTCATTCTGAGTCAGGAAAGAGGTATCTTCTAGATTTTCTACGTTATAAACATAGTGTCATTACTGTTTGTTTAGGGTGTGTCGTTGTGTACATCTTGGAAAGAAATTTGAGAGTAATGCTAACTCATTCTGAGTGAGGTGTCAGGTAGGGTTCTAGATTTTTCTATATTGTATAAAATCGTGACACTACAGCTTGTTCAAGGTATGATCAATCAAGTCTCATTGTATACATCTTGAAAAGGAATTTGAGAGTAAGGATGAGTGGGGAAAACTTAGATTAAGAAACTCATTTGTAAACACCATCATAAGCCAAATATCTTTGGTACAAGTCTTGATTTCAAAGGATAGGTTTGTTTGAGAAAGCAAAACAATTCTCACGATCTGAAAATCATGTGATTAGAAAGACCGACTGTAAATATGGATGCAAATCTTGCCTCCTCACCTCCTCCTGAATGCATTGAAGATGTCAGCTGACAACAGTTCAACAATGTACCAGTTTGCTGAGAGGCACTACCTCTCAATACACTGCTTCAATATTGTTGTATACACACATCTTACCAACTGGAGCTCCCGTGGTGTCAAAAAATCGATATCTATGACATCTGATGTCTTTAAATTACTAATGAACTCGTCGAAAGACTATCTTGGCAAAGTGGAGGAGTTTGAGTTTGAGTACATGCCTGTCGACATCCCTGAGCCGGATATAGCGCCACCGGGAACATTGGTTGCTCCTCTCACGCATGCTCCAGGGATGGTATAATCACAACCGTCAACACAGGCTCCATTTGGAACCGTGCAGACCCAGCCAGTGCTCCAAGCAGCCGGACATAGAAGTTCGATGGCACCCCCAACCAGTCACCTACCACCAGTTGGTCTTATGAACAGAGCCATGTACCCAACACTGATGTCTCAGCCGCCACCACCCTACCCAATGACACTGAGTAGCAGCAGCAGGTCGACACCCTATTCACATGGTAAGCATTTCTCTATTGATAAAGTTCCAAGCTTTGTGAGTGCTGACGACTCAAATTTTAGTTATTGATTTAATGTAAATTGATTTATTTTCAACTTGAATTGAAAAGCTCTATTATGCATTAAAATTCAATTTAATAGTCAACAGTCCCGCTTCTGTCACTCCCTCTTGAGATGAACATGGTCTGGAGGGTTGTCACATACTTTGTCAAGTGATAATGTTTGTTATATCATGTTAATTAAAATGTCTTTGTTTCAAAACTCCTCCTCGTGGTGGGTGCTGGGTCACACTAAGCGCCCTTCAACCCCCCGTTGTGGACCCGGGGGNNNNTTTGGTCCACCAACCCGTTTGCCGTGGGTTGCGCCCCTGTGTCAGTGGAGGAAGGGATTCTGGTGGTGGAGGGCACTGGTTCAAGGAACAGAGTTCCTTTGCCCAACACACCACTTCGGCCCTGACTTCACCTAGACGGGTGGTT
>VKKT01003905.1:103318-123721 GCA_008038995.1 Haliotis laevigata | reverse complement strand
GAGATCCCGCGAGAATCCACGAGATCCCGCGAGATCTCACGCGATCTCACCGGATGGGCCGCTCTCTTGAAACGCGTCCGCCATCTTGGCCCGGAGATGACGTCATCGTCATGCGCGCACCCACCGGAACCGGTCGTGACGTCATMGCSATGCGTACGCACCCGCCGGAACCGGAACCGGAACCCGAGTGATCTCCCCCTGATGGTGGTACATCCGGTCGCCGGAGACCGGATGTGCCGCCATCTTGAAAAAGACGCCAGGGTAACGTTGTACACTACTCCCGACGTCGGGGCCGTGCTACGTGGTCACCATCGCGCTCATAGTCTCCGTTATGTACAATTATGCACTTGGTTGTATTAGGGAGACTATATATATCCCTGGTTGTAAAGACATTACCTTCTTCTAAACTGATGTAGAAATTCATTTCTTAAAGTCTATTTGGGGACGAGTTATACATGTTTGAAAATACAACATTTTCGCAACTGATTTCCGGGTTATGCGTTTCTTCTTTTGAATAGTATATGTCAACCAAGTCAGCGAGCCTATCACCCGATCCAGCTAGTCGCCTGTTGCGACAAGCATGCGTTAAGGAAGATCAGTTCTAACCCGGATCTTCACGGATCGTCTATAATTGTACCGGTAAGGGAAACAATATATGAGGTAAATCAACCCGCGTGTATCTTCAGGCGTGTTATAAGTACAACCATGGACATAATCATCCCACTAAAACATGGCAGAAGTCAGACGGAGGAGTATGTTTATTTCAGTCTCTCCACGTGTGCAGCATCAGTAACACAACACCAAAAGCATAAACTGTACATGCAAGGTGCTGACGGAATTACGAAAGAATTTCGTATTAAATAGATAAGAGATGAGACGTAGGTCAATGTTTTGTATACGCGTAGTATATTGCTGTTGATGGCTTAAGAGTTTTAGCATGCTCTAATTTTAATAATCTGCTTCTGGCAATGGCATTAATCCAGCTTAAATCAAGCCTGCGTAATGAACGCTCATTAAATCCTTTCATTGAGATTAATTTAAACCTAATACATGCCCCAGGCGGAGAAGTCTTCAGTGGTAATTACAGAACGGTTGGTTTGGTTTAACCATATCATATTGAGGCTGAGCTAGATCGGGGACATGTTATCCACCTTGGGGCTCCCTCTTCACGGTATCTACATCAGTTTGTGCAGTACCAATTGTTTGTGTCTGGCTAAACGACCACAGCCATGTGTTTTATCATAACTTTCCATTTTTGTTTTTAAAAAAATTAATGTGAATTTCAGTGAATACATATATCGAATGACGTCCCTTACTAGAACAAAGCAACACTTGATCATCGGCACTATTACACACCAAAATGATATTGTAACGAATGTCTCACAACATGCGCTCAAACATAAAGTTCAACGTTTTTAACAACGTTATGAAAACACCACGACCACTTCACCGTTAGACTATCATATGTCGAAGCTGTGTTCGGGAAACAAGCACAGGACACTGTTTAGTGTAAGAAAATCGTATGAACTATCAGACTTTAGACTTTAGAGCAAGGCGTAAATGTCTGAAGTCTGCCATATTAGAATGCATCCCTTCCTATTCGTTTGCAATATATGATCGAGGCGACTGACGGGATCTGGTGGCCAGGCCCGCTTACTTAGTTGACACATAACGTCATCGTAGACACCCGGTAGATTGGTGCTCATACTGTTGATCACTGGATTGTCTGGTCCAGACTGGATTATTTACAGACCGTAGTCATATAGCTGGTATATTGCTGAGCGCGGCGTAAAACTAAACTCACTCATTCACTCACTCCTATTCGTGCTGAGGGTACGTTTCTGTATACAGATATGTACTCTAAACAAAGTCAAAATACAGAAACGTACCCGGTACCCTAAGAGGCGGACGAGTCCATATTCCGCAATCCAAAACCGAACCGCATGTAGTTGTTGCCGTCGAACTGATTGCGAGTGGTATTCATCATAGCGAAATATCCGTTACTGTGTATTCTCATTACTTACATAAAGCAATCAAATGTATCTAATACAACAGTATGACAGTTCCAGTCAAGAATACGACACAATGGGAATGGAATCGTCCTAGGGTACGTTTCTGTATTCTAATTATTGCCAGGGTACACATCTGTATACAGAAACGTACCTGGGGTACATATCTGTAGTACCCGTGCCGACAACGACCGCTTCAGCCCTATTCGTTATTCCATTCGTGCTTCTAATGTTCACTGTCTAGAGTAACGCTCCTTAGGTGTGCCTGGATAATATGATCGCGAATTCGAAATCGAGGCTCTCCGTGGTGAGGATTGGTTGTGAGCCCGGGCCGGCAGCATACCTGCCAACTCTCACACATTTGGCTCCCACTCACACTTTAATTACTCATGTCACGCTCTCGAGACAAAACTGATATATATCACGCCAACCTGGGGTCATATAAAAATAAAATTAAAAATCCTCTACAAATCACGTTAACATTTGATTACATCTTTTTTCAATGACTTTTTAAGAAGGGAATTTGCAATTATACGTTGGTTTTACAGGGCCCTTGAACCCCGGCGTCTCAAGTTGTCTTTCCCCCTTGGAGTTGGAAGTCACATACAGAGACCGACAGACACACACACACACACACACACACGTATATACTTGTGGAGCTCATGATATCAAATTACTTCCTACACTGCTGTACAGCCAGGGCGTGGCGTGTCAACGCGCCGTGTGCATATTGACTTTGTAATATGAATACCGAACGTACCAACATAGTATGATTTCTAATATTTTAATATCGACGATCGAGTCTATGTTTAATATTGTCTTATCTTGTCAGTGATAGTGAAGCATCAAATGCGCGTTATAGGACATAGGGACAACATCTGGCCGGAAATGTATGTCCACTAAATACATTGTACTTACATCATGCAGCAAGAGGGCTTCAGTTGGGTATGGCTAACATTAGGTTCAAGATGACACTGACATACAGAGTAGGAATAAAAGCTGACTTGGGACGGTCCTCTCTCATTTTGTAAAACGTGAATTGCTTGCAGGCATTGCTTGTAAATAATTTAGTTCATCGTTTCATCAAATGTATTGCTACTAACACTTTCTATATGCATTGTACTTAACGTCAAAAGTCACAGCACTGTGAAGTTGTACGTTTATTCGTTACTAAAATATAAAATATAAAAATAAATTCTTTTGAAGGTCTGTAGGGGTAGGGAGATGCCATGGCTGCCAGAAGTGGGGTCTACTGCCACCTTCCGCAGTGGAGATCCGCCGAGTTGGGGGCTCACTAAAAGAATCACACTGAACCGTCTTCTATTCCCTACTTGGTTGGTATCGCACCCTGGGGCTTTTCCAAGCCGATATATGCCCCCACCATGGGCGGATCCAGGAATTTTGAAAGGGGGTGTGGGTGTGGGGGGTGTTCGTGGGGTTGGCAATTCCAATTCGTTAGATGCAATTCATTATTTTGAATTTTAAATGATAATACCAATCATGCTGATTATCTATAACAAACCTTTCCAGCCTTCATATCCTGCTCAAAGCGCACAATCAGATCATTATTACCCCGGATAACCCAAGCTGTTGTGAGGCACTAGAAACTCAATAGTCACATGTCATATTCCGCTGTGTACCCATTTTCTGCTGGGTGAACAGAATCAATCTTGAACAAATTCACTTGATTAGGGTGAGACTACATATGTCACATTTGCTTCGTTTTGGAGCAGGACTGAAGTCCTAGAAACTCTCAGGTGTCAAGCTGGCAACTATACGGTCACCCATCCAAGGACTCTCCGCGCCCTACGTTGGTTAAGTTCAACTGATTTGTGACCTGAGCTCTATGCACAGGACCACAGGAGTGTTACCATTATGTCTCCACGTTGTTCCAGGTAAACACCTGACATACACCTGTTTGTGATTGGGGCAACGAGGGGAACAGGCTGCCCTTACTAGTCTACGAACACCCGGAGGTGCCGCTATTTGAGTACAGGCATCATGTTGTAGTCGTACATTAGATCCTGATTTCAGTGGAAGGTCCCTGTTATTATGAATATATGTTTTGTTTAAATGAAGCGCTACATGTTACATGACGTCATTAAAACAATGGAACGTGACGTCAATAAACAGGGCAGTCACAGTGATATACTGCAACAAATGTTCATGAATAAAATGGATGATGAAGACATTATTACACTCGAGCTACTGTGTCATACGAGTCGGACTTCTACGAAATCCGTGGAAAATTATCGAGCGATAGCGAGGGCAATCAAAATGTAACACTGGTTTCGTTTAAGTCGTATGGCACACTTGCTCGTGTAATAATCTCCATGTATTGCCCTGCACAAGCTGTTAGGCAGCGTTGTTTTTATGCACCCTTGGCATAGTTGTCATATATTTGTATTTGTAATATTAAAGTAAAGAGGAACATGTTTTATTGATAGACAACTTCTTTATTGCAGTCTATCCGTAAAAAGTGTTCCTCTTCAAAATACCAGCTTCTAAATGCCACTTAAGAAAGTAATAATTAGTGGTTTAATTAATTTCTAAAAAAAATATAAATATTCCTCTAACCGTCTGGTGCACTGTCCGCTTATCTACACTTGTCTCTCGAAAGGATAGAAGTACTATACGATGGGCTCGGCATTCAGTATGTACAGCCTTGGAGCAAGGCTAGGTTTGTCGGTACCGGTTCTGTATTCTGCTTATCACAGACTTTAAGACGCGTGGAACATATATATCATGCGTCCACTGCAAAATTACCCGTGAAGATCCTGGTTAAAATTTGTCCTCAGCAACCCGGTGCTGCTTGTCGTATGAGGCGACTAACGTATAGGATGGTCAGATTTGCTGACATGCTTCATGCCTCTCCTCCTATCCTGTTTGTGTCGATCGATGCTCCTGCATGGGGTCAGTCACTGGACAGTTTTTATTTAAGGACTGTTGTCATATTGATGAGTGCGGTGTTAAACAACAACAATAACAAACTGGGGAAGAAAACAAAACAAAAACACTGTGCACGTTAACATATGATATTCCAGTAACCAGTGTGGTCTGTCATACAGACCCTGAAACAATTAGATCCAAGAAAGCCAATGCAAGTCTAGAACATGTGGCAAGTCTAGATTCCTCAGTTTCAGGGTCTCTGAAAATGAAGAAAGTCTCAGGGCTCCTGTTTATTATATTATTTCTTAACATTATGATTTATTTTTCTTCTGTAAAAGGGGCGGTGGGGTAGCCTAATGGTTAAAGCGTTGGCTCGTCACGCCGAAGACCAGGGTTCGAATCCCCACATGGGCACAATGTGTGAAGCCCATTTCTGGTGGCCCCGGCTTGATGTTGCTGGAATATTGCTAAAAGCGGCGTAAAGCCAAACTCAGTCAGTGAGTCAGTCAGTCTTCTGTAAAATATGTTCATTTCAGAGACTAGTTGTTAGTCTATAGCCAGCATAGAGACACCTTATCGCCAGTTCTAAATAGACTAACATCTGGTTTCGGAAATGAATATATTTTACAGAAGAAACGGTTCATAAATAATAATTATAAAATATAATGAAAAGGAGTCCAGAGACTTTCTTTATTTTCAAAACTGTAGTAATATAATCTAGACTTGCCACATATTCTAGACTTGCATTCATGAGATTTCTTGGATATATATGTTTCAGGGTCTGTATGACTGACTACGTCAATTCATGTTCACTATTCGATGAGTTTTTGTGTGACGTTTTATTCACAGGGGCTTGTAACGCTAAAAACTGCCATCAAGGCATATACTATCACTGTGATAGTCAGTGATAGTATATGCCTTGATGGCAGTTTTTAGCGTTACAAGCCCCTGTGGTATTATTTACAAACGTTTTTGTTACAGACGCTTATCTTTGTTCTGATATTTCCTTCTTTTTCGTGAATATCCTCTCACTCACACACACTCGTGCACGGGCGAATATATAAACAGTCGAGGAAGTTATAATTTGTTTGAGTACCGTTATCTGAGCGCCACTGATATGTAGTCTTAATGAAAATTAATGCTACTCTGACATTAAGCTAACCGATTCATTATTTTACACCAAGACATAAAATGTCAACAGTTGTATAAATAGCAGTGAGTCACTGTCGCGAAGCAACGAAACATGCGTGCACACGTCAAACGAGTGAGCCTTATGCGCACACCGGTTTGTGTAGCCAGTAAGCTTGTATGCCCGAGTCATACGAGGTGTGTTGCATTGATTGAACTCAGGCGAGGTTCCAAATAGCACAGAGAGTTGTCAAACCTTACACCGCAAAACATGGCCGCCCAATGGAAAACGCTGTGCGATACATTTTGGAGTACTAAGTTTTGGCTGCCTGATGGATATACTTGGTCAGATATTCAAAGTAAAGACAATGATGTCTATCTACCACAAGTTGCAGATATTAATATGTCTCTTGCAGTGGGACTTTTGCTGCTCGTGGTGCGATATTTGTACGAAAGGTAAGATTTGTACATGTATGTCGCGTGTGTTAGATTTGAACTGTCATTCGGCAGTAGTTGCGTGTTTTGGGGTCTCGTGATCTGATAGTCATTTCTGTGTATGAAAAGACGACAAATACTTGTATACAATATATCGATTCTCTCATGGACATCGTTGAGTAGACTTTTCCTTCATATGCTGTGTAATGTAGGACTCCGATCATTGTGAAGCACGATTGTGTCCGGTCGCCGGTTGGGAGCATTCAAGGCCACACATACAACCCCCACATGCCTCTTACACAATCAATTAAAAACACAGTTTTTGAGCGGATAGGTTGTATTGCGAACCACACAAACAGTATAACCTAGTGCATGTTTTGAGATCACTGGCGTTCACACTGATGTGTTATCCTAACTTAGATCAGTTGACCTGTTGAATCTGGTTGTCATGTCAGTATACTTGTGGAGCCAGGTGAGCAAACACACCTTATGTAACCTCTCCTTTTGAGGAAGTGATTTATAAAATCATTCTTACATTTGGTTGTTGTGTGGCTGGTAAGACAGCAAGCGATGTCAGAACGCTGATAAAGTCAACGTAATGACTTCTGCCTGTATCCCCCCTTAAATTTCATTCTTGTCCAATAATATCACCTGGATCTGGATATATAATTCCTCATCTGATCTGATCTCATTTGTATCTGAACATACTGAAAGACATATCCAGCTTCTAAAAATGCCATTCAAAGAAATTTTCCCTCATTTTTAAAATTTAGGGGGGGGGGATACGGGCGGAAGTCTTTACGTTGACTTTACCGGCGTTCTGACATCGCTTGCTGTCCGGTAATTCTGCGCAGCAACTGATTCGCATAAAATCCAGCTAGAGATCCAAAGTATGGAAGTGTATTAGGGCCAGATTATTTTCAAAAATCACTTCATCAATGTAAGGAAGAGTGTTTCATATTAAATCCAATTATGAATAATGAAGAAAAAGGTTTGACGTCTGAAAAAACCTGAAGAAAACGAATTTTCATAATTACTGTTATTTACTTACCTTTAGTGATTAAAATCCAGTCCCTTGTAGAAAGGTCCCAATTTCAAGCATAAATGTCGTCACAGACGATGTTTACCTTCGAAATGGAAGAATGCAGAATACTCGCTTGTAGTAGTTAAGTAGCCAAATAATACAGATATAATAAGTCACTGAGAGAGTTGTGTTTCCATAATAAACACACTAACTTATGTCTCTTAAAACATGATGTAATTGGTGCCAGCAAATAAACAAGTGATTTCTCTAGACCTGTAGACTTGACCCCTGCCTTTCATCCGACTAGCTTACCTGTCATTAGTCAAGAGAGACTAGTATTCACTCAATAAAAAATCCTGTTTTCATCTGCTGAGTGGCACTTCTACTGAAAACATATAGTTTGTATTCTGTGTTGAGTTAAAGGAGACAACCAGCCTATGTTACCTTAGACTTGTAAATCTGAAGTTTTTAACGTACATTGCGAAAAAATCTTGCAACTGTATTGTACAGAGTTACTGCTGCTAAACTTTCTTGTACCCCCAAGAACATAGCCAGACAATAAGATTGGTTGGACTAGGTTTTCATATAGTGTTAAAAACATCATCCATACCAACTAATTTAAACTTCAAGAGCTCTGTTCGCACATTTAGCTTGTAACCAAATACCTACACGGTTTATGCATGAATGATTTCAGTGTTATCACAACCAATTGTATAATAACATCCAGATCCATTTCATAATGAAATATGTTTAGAACAGGTAGTCTGGATATAAAAGCAATTGCTTGTAACGCCAGTGACCTGGGTTTGATTTCCCACATTGGTGCAATGTGTGATGCCCATTTCAGATGTCCCCTGCTGCAATGCTCTGTAAGCAAATTAATGATTGAAAGAGGATATAAACACACGCAAATACATCTTCAAGAAAGCCAGACAGGCCAATACTTGTATCTCGTCATAGTTCTCGTCATAGTTCGCTGTTCAGGTTATTCAAAAACTTTGATTTTAATAGAGAAGTGTATTTGCTGAATTCCTGGATTCTGGCTACCAATTCTGCCTGCCCTCAATTTGCGTAATTGCCCTGTAAGTAATTGCAGTAAAGTAGGTGTTGCACAGTCAATCAACACGTTGCAACCAGTTGCCCTTAATTGCCTGTCATGTGCTTTATGTGGCATTTACTATCCTACTGTGTCATGGATAACATATGCATCAAGACTAATTAACAAGTCCAAAATATTGTGTAATTGTTAACCTGTCTGCCCTAAACTGATTTCAAAGTAATTTTGGAAGTAGTTTATACATCACAAATCTTCAAAGGTGTTGACATCACCAAAATAGTACCTTTATTTGCATAGCTACTTACTGGTCAGTGTCAGAGATTGTGGTGTTTAAAGCAAACACATTCTAATTTCCTTACCCATCAGTTTAGACTAGTTGCATATACCAAAAGTGAATACTTGTACAGTTAAGAGGGTACGGACAGATCCTGAGCAGGTTTGCTGTAATTTGTATTTTTCTGTATTCTCTGTTTATTTTTGAAGATGGACAATTTCTTCCCTAGTCTTTAAGCATAGCCTTAAGCAAATCTATGTCACATCTTTTGAAAATTGACAAAAAGTGCTCTTTTCTGATTTAATTTTTTTAAATCTGTGAATTAGTGAAAATTTTACCACAATCGTCTTAGATTTTTGCATTCACTATTCCACATCTAAAGGAATGCTGAAAATCACTGATATTGTTGTTTTAGAAATAACATTGTTTTTGTGTACTTTCATACATTATATATTGGAAAATGATCAGAATTTCTTATACCCAAGACTTGGATTTTCTATAAGTTGTTTGATAGGCATCTTTCGAAGTTGGGTAATGACAAAGTAGTACATGTAATTGTATGGATTATAGGGTCTTTAATATCTATATAGTGACATTTCAGTATATGTCTGTATACTGTAATATCAAGTTAGTTAACTAATGTGAGAGGTGATGATGATTTGGAGATTCAACATGCTCTTTCCGACACCATGCATATTTCACACACAGTGATTTGAGAGGGTGCAAGGCAATATATATACACTGTAAGATCCCACCTGGCCTCATCCAATTATATGCCCCTTGCTATCAATTACATATTGATGTTATTCTGCTCTTTGTCAGAACATATCATACAAAGTATGTTACGTCTCATCACTTGGTTGTAGTCATACATCATCAAGGAAGAAGTTGCAATCCATACAATTGTGATTTTGTTGGATTCTTGAGACAGTTCAGGTCATCAAACAATTGTAAAATATTAGGGTCAACAGTACAAATGTATGGACTTTGAAGCTTAGCTGTTACTGAAAATGTTCCTATGTCCAACAAAGGTATTTATACAAAGGAGATACCACAACAGTGAAATTTTGTCACAATGCTTTGCAAACCATTGTGACATCATCAGTTACCATAACAACACAATTACATGATATCACTTATCTGTTTGGTACTGAGAATGGTTAGCTGTATTATCTACACACAAGCCACTTGGTGGCCTATTTACAACATGTCTTAGGTCAGAGCTAATATGTGATTGCCATATAAGAGGTATTCTTGAAGATGTCTTGAAACACACATTAGTAAAGACATGGGATGCTCTGTGACAGGTTTCCTAATGTCCTCACTGATCATTCAGTGGTTTCCCCAAACTGAACTTTGCGCATATTCATGGGATATTTTTGGAAATAATCAGTAATAATTGCAAGATTGCAGCTCATTAAAACACTGTGATTGTGCTCTTGGGGTCATTACACAAACCATGTTGCACTATGGAGAAACATCCTTGAAAATAAAATGAATATTTTAACTATTCTGTGGGAAATAGTGTAGCAAGTGTAGCAGATGGTGTACAGCTACCATAACACCCCACTTCCTGTCTCCACATGATGATAAGTATTTGTTACATAAGACTGACAGAATACACATAACTTTGTATCTTCTATAAGATTTGTAGATTGTATATACTATACATCATAAGATTGAGCATCTTGTGTTTCGAGTCGCTGTTAGGCATAGCTCATATTTGGTAAATGCCATGTTGTCTTCTGGAACAAGTTGTTCATGTTTTGAAGTACAAGTAGAAACTATTATCATACTGTAGACACATAGTGCTGAGTCAGTTTCCTTAACATGTTGTTTGTTGACTGGTCCAATCCTGTCTGAATATGTTTCATAAACTATACTCAGTGATAAGACAGCTTCAATAGGCTTATATAAGACCTTTTAGCTGCAGCCTAGTTACTGGGTAACTAGCCTACGTCAAAATTCTCAATTGGCGAGGGGCTTTTGTCAAGAGGGGCTTTTGTACCAAGGGGCTTTTGCACTGAGGTGCTTTTGGCCATTACCCCTGGGTAATACCATTTCAAACAGCAAAAACATTATAGGAAAGCTTTCAGATGATAAGAAGAATCCCACTCTCGTCTCTTCCCAGCCTATATATATCAAGACTCATTGATAATTGTCAACTTGTATCAACTCATCTTTTTGTTTTATCTTGGAAGATGCTTAGATGAGCTTCCATTTATCAGATTTGAGAGCTAAATGTCTGCTGTTCATTCAAAGGTATCATCTGTTATTGAGAATAACGTCCCTTTCCTTTGTCCTGATATTGTATGCAGTGTGTTTACACAACAGCGTATTTGTGACCGTTTGAAGTGACAATCATGAAGTATCTTTGCTCTCATTGTTTCACTTCTAACAGATATGAGATAACACTAAACTGTATTTATCCCAATGTTTAATCTGAAATGATTGTCAACTGAAGTCATGGCGTGTATACCTTACGACAGATTTCATGACTGTTGCCTTCAAGCCTTCAGTCAACTGTTGATATACGTTTGAAAAATGTGTGTAGCTGTGATTTTTCTTTATCTTGACTTTTCTCAGGTTTATACCAGCTTTTTGATGTTTGCCAAAAAAGCCTAAAATCAGTGACTTAAAATCACACAACTGAATCATTTTTTGAGGCCTTGAAAGGAATGTATTGATTGTTTAAGGCTTATATATACTGAAGCTGTTACTACACATCCAGTGCTTGTACACTGGAATTTAGTGGAAATCAAAGGGGCACTGATCCAGAGCGATTCCTGTTTGGCGCCAACAATCTAATCACGATGTCTAGCAGCAAGGTGGTCCCCTCAACTGTGACGGACACGGGGACTAGGCAGTTGTCCGCCTTGGCAGCATTTCTTGAACCTAAACAATGGGACAAAAAGAATGGTGGGTGCCCATTAGATGCCGTTATTAAAAATATCCCGGTTAGTTACAGTCTTATTGTATTATATAAAAGTATCTCAGATGCGTAAGTTTTTTCTGGCTTTCTCATGCATGGATGTATGATGATTGATCCAATTTTATTTTTCATTTCTGTGGTATTTACATCAGTATTTAATCATGTCATGTAACAATGTGATGTCTATTTACCTGGGGTATTAAAAACACATATTTGATTTTTTTTAATCTGTAATAGACGTGACATTGCCATTGCCAGAAAAATCTAAACTTTTACTTAGATCAATAGGTATATGTACAGTTTTAAACTTTAGTACACATCAAATGCTCATATGCATTTTGAAACCCAGTCAAGAATTCTGGGTTGTCATCCGGGTAGTTGAAGGGGAAAAGCAACTATCAGTCCTGGGGAGTTAAATAATAATAATAATAATAATGTGTCCATTTATATAGCGCCAAACTCCACACTAGGTATGCTCATAGCGCTAACAATCAAGGCACAGCACATTATTACCCCGGATAACCCAAGCTGCCTGTTTTGCGCTAGAAGGTTATAGTCATATGACTTTTTCTCTAGATCAGTGTCCCTTTAACATAATTATTGTGCACACAGGAAATTAGCATGTTTATTCTGCTATTAATTCTGTGTTAAATAGTGGTGATCCGATTAATTGAAATAATCGAAGATTGGTTGCAGTGACTAAACGACCAAGCAGTCGATCATGTTTTCTCATTATCGAACACAAACAATTGAGGAACACTTGTTTTCATCAACAATATTTTTAACAAGGTTGGTATTGTCTATTACATTTCATAAGCACTACAAGCGTTCCAAGTCATGATTGAATTTATCTTAATAACACCAAGAAATATTATGTTTCTAACATACTAGTCATCCTTTAAAGATGTGAAATTTTGAAAAAAAATCCCCCAAATAACTATGTTTTTTTTCCATATTTTTGTACATTAACAAATTTCATAAATGACGCTACCTAATTATTTTCGATGGTTGATCGGTGGTAATGAACCAATCATCAATTATGCGATTTTAACCAATTCCCAACATTAGTGTTAAATCATGTTGTGTCGTAGTGATCCAGATAAGCTGTATATTTGCATGAAAGACACAGACTATTTTAGACAGGCGTTTCAGGATACTTTTAATAGAGGCGACTAAGGGGATCGGGTGGTCAGGCTCGCTGACTTGTTGACACATGTCATCGGTTCCTAATTGCGCAGATCGATGCTCATGCTGTTGATCACTGGATTGTCTGGTCCAGACTAGATTATTTACAGACCACCGCCATATGGCTGGAATATTGTTGAGTGTGGCATAAAACTAAACTCACTCACTTGTTGAAAACAGAAGAATTGATGCATCAGAATCACAGTGGTGAAGGTTACTGTGTTGAAATAGCTATCATCTATCCTGTGGCTGTTTTATACCCGACATTATTTTCTTTGCAGGTTTTGCTATGTATTTTCAAACAATGACCCAAAGTCAGCTCTTTGAAATACTGGTAGATGTCTTTTACGGAATGATACAGTTACCATTTGAAACTTCCCAGATGTCTTGCTATTTCGATTGTGGAAAACTAATTTGTTGATATTCAATCTACTAAAAATCTTTTAAATAGTCACAGTGAGATATTTGATAATGTATCTGTTGTCTGAAAACCAGCCCATTTCCAGGCATCTATAGTGGTAATCGGATCGTGCCTGCTCAGGCATGCTGAAACTAATGTCATCAATATGAAATGAAAACTCACATAAAATTAATCCTACATTACATGCTTCAGGGCAGATGTACAATGGACACTGGTTATTGCCAGATGTTGTACAACCAGGATCAACTTGCGTAATTCAGGACACAGCTGTCATGTGCAGTTTCAGGTGTTACATGCTCACTATAATATTTTTTTATCCCCCGCAACACTAGACACCACTAGGACATCAGCTCACACCACTAGAACACCAGCTCACACCACTAGAACAGAAGCCTCACACCACTAGAACACCAGCTCACACCACTAGAACACCAGCTCACACCACTAGAACACCAGCTCACACCACTAGATCACCAGCTCACACCACTAGAACACCAGCTCACACCACTAGAACACCAGTTCACACCACTAGATCACCAGCTCACACCACTGGTACACCACTAGAACACCAGCTCACACCACTAGAACACCAGCTCACACCACTAGAACACCAGGTCACACCACTAGAACACCAGGTCACACCACTAGAACACCAGCTCACACCCCTAAAACACCAGCTCACACCACTAGATCACCAGCTCACACCATTAGAACACCAGCTCACACCACTAGAACACCAGGTCACACCACTAGATCACCAGGTCACACCACTAGATCACNNNNTCACACCACTAGATCACCAGTTCACACCACTAGAACATCAGCTCACACCACTAGAACACCAGGTCTCACCACTTAGAACAGCAGATCACACCACTAGTTCACCAGCTCACACGACTAGATCACCAGCTCACACCACTAGAACACCAGGTCACACCACTAGAACACCAGGTCACACCTCTAGGACACCAGGTCACACCACTAGATCACCAGTTCACACCACTAGATCACAAGTTCACACAATTAGAACATCGGCTCACACCACTAGAACACCAGGTCTCACCACTTAGAACAGCAGATCACACCACTAGATCACCAGCTCACACCACTAGGTCACCATTTCACACCACTAGAACACCAGGTCACACCATTAGAACACTAGTTCACCAGCTCACACCACTAGAACACCAGCTGAAACCACTAGAACACCAACTCACACCACTTAGAACACCAGGTCATCAGGACTACTAAATGATAAGTTTAGTGGTCCTGGTGGCCAGTGAATTTTTCCCCGAATCTACGATTGTTATTTTGGATGGTTTCTTTCCCTGTGAACAAGTCTTGCAGCTAGTCTTCTCTTGACAATCTTTCTGGCAGTTAGTTAGTTTACTCTTGACTTTACTTTTTGAGCAGCTTAATATTGTCCTAACTCAGTCTGACCATTGGTAGCTCTCCAGTACTCTGCAATTGTTTCCTAGTGGGATTATAGTGCAGAATCGATCGCCTATGTCCAGTGCGTGTTTTGCAGAGCTGACTAATGAGAATTTGTCTGTAACAGTGTCCTTTTATCAGGACCCAATCCCAGGGAATGATGCTTTCAAGCAATGAAAGTCTGTCTCCTGTGTGTGTGTGTGTGTGCGTGCGTGCGTGCGTGCGTGCGTGCGCCAAAGGCCTGGGTTTGATTCCCCACATGGGCACAATGTGTGAGGCCCATTTCTATAACTATTGCTAAAAGCGGCATAAAGCCCAACTCACTCACTAACTCACTGTCACCAAGTGAACTTTTGAAGCCTTAACAATATACATTACAACTTCCCAGCAGAACTTTCAACTGAAATAGAAACAATTGTTTTTTATTCAAAAGTCGTAAGAGTAAGATAAAAATATAATTATAATTATTAGGTCAGTGGTCAGTCATTGAAATACCTGTCTCCAACAGATATGTTATGAGCTTGTGGCTGACTGAGTACCCAGCTACCTCCATGAGCTGTTTACAGAGAACCTGACAGGGAAGTGTATCGGCAGCACAGACCTGTCATTTACTGTGTGTGTTGACACGGTGCACCTGTTTGGTCAAGCATGCACCACTGTGTGAATACTCCAACTCATGCGTTCAGCGAGATTGGCACAATGGCCAGCACAGCACAATGCTTGCTCACATCACTTCATCACTAAACTATTTACAAAAGCAGGCAGCTTTTATAGGTAGGGAAGTCATAAATATTTCAATTGGCCATAGGTGATCTTAAATGTATCTGTTGCTGACAATTGAAGTGAAAAGACATATTGTGCTGGCTTAGGTCCCTAGCTTGTTGATTCACATGTTTTAGTGAGTGAGCAAGTGAGTGATTGAGTTAAGTTTTACGCCGCTCTTAGCAATATTCCAGCAATATCACAGTGGAGGACACCAGAATTAGGCTTCACACATACTGTACCCATGTGGGGAATCTAACCTGGGTCTTCAGCGTGACGAGCGAACTCTTGAACCACTAGGCTACCCCACTGCTCTTAGCATGTTTTACCTGCACACACAAACAATGTGCAGAGTCTCTGATGTTGTCGGTAGAACCAAAGGGGAAATGGCCAGGTATAGTTTGATAGTAACCCAGCATAAGTCGCCGTCCAGATAGCCTCGCATGGAAATGCATTCACATCGTTTTGACCTGATATCACAGACTGATACGTTTGCAGGGACAGAAGTGCAATGGCTTCGAGGGTGCCACCAAACAGATAATTTAAGTGTGCCTTTGTGAAAATACTTTTTGACAATCCAGCTGAACTTAAAACATTATACAATTATGTTATTTCAGTTAATTGTTCAATAAATCAATAAATATCATGTAAACCTGTAAACTTAAGAGCTGGATTTCCTGTACACTATGAAGACTGCAAGAATAGTTCAGCTGTATTTTGCCTGGACCCATAACCTAACCCACAAACTATGATGTTATTCAAAACAGTATGTACTGTTATGTGCACTGGCATACAAGATGGCCACACCCATGTTAAGCTGTGACATTGAGTGCCACCAATGTACAGTTTTATGGAGTGCAAAAAAGGATTTAAATGATTTCAGGTGGTCAGATTTATTGCAGTTTGCATTAAATGCACCATGATGTTTATAGTGCAGTGGGACACATTGAAAATATTCAATTTGTGCTATTTCAATATTTACCGTGCCATGGCACACAAATGAAGCACCATTTCGATCCCTGGTTTGGATTGGGATAAAGATCACATCATCTGAACAGACCAGGACAGGACTTAACTGGTTGTCATGCCCAAGTCAGGTCTTGAAAAAGAAAGAGATTTCAGGATTCAAACAGCCAAAAATGAATGCGATGGATAGGGCACAATAATGATTAGGTCAGTGTAGCTGGAAGAACTGACCTCCATGTCCTGCGATGGGCCAGAACAGGTGTGCGCTACAAGCTTGACATTGTAGTTGTGTACATGAGACGGCATGCTGCTGCAGTCTGTCCAGGCTTCGTCTCAATGGACTCCATTGTGCAAGGGACGCTCATGCCACTCAGACCAGGAAACAATAAGCGGAACAGAGAGGCCAGCCCAGCCACCTGACCCAATCACATGTCCTTCCAGGATCTATACAGGAACTTGGCAGTGATCTTACTGAAGAGTGGAACAGTCTTTCTCTTAGCAACCATCCAGACCTCTCATTCTGTCATTGGGGGCAATGGGGTAGCCTAGTGGTTAAAGCGTTTGCTTGTCATGCCGAGGACACAGGATCGATTCCCCACATGGGTACAAGGTGTGAAGCCCATTTCTTGTGTCCCCCGCCGTGATATTGCTGGAATATTGCTAAAAGCGGAGTAAAAGCGTACTCATTGGGAGCATGAGACAATGTTAACAGGCAGTGATCACACCATGTGGATCACATACATGCTACTGAAAGGTTTGGGTTATTTTGGACAATGAATTTTTTGTTTGTACCATTCATGAATGCAAATATGGTTCAGAAAAAAACTGTTGTTGCATTTATGGAAGTGGTGCAACTGATACCTTAATGGTTAACATCTATGATATCTTTTCTGGACACATTACACACCTGCGAGATATTCACTCACTTGCCTGCATAACGATGGTAGCAAATCGTAGTGTGCTTATATGAATTATGTATGCAGGTAGTGCCTGATATGCTATCTTCTAGCTGGTGCTATCAAGCCTAAGCTTACATAATGCAATACTCTAGCTATCATTAAAATGGGAGGATTTAACATTATTTGTTTTGTAACCATAGTAGCTTTATGAAGAAGGGAAAGTTGTTTCCATAGTGACTAGATTCACCAGTTCATTAATTTTAAGTGATGTTTATAAGGATTTATGAACTCGAATGGCTTAGAAATATACTGATATGAAACATTTCATTGTTGTTGTGAACATGGGTTTGTGTTCGAAACAATATTCCAAGTCTTTTGTCCACTTTTGTCTGAGCCTAGACAGAGTGGCTAGTGAACTATCTGACAGTTGAATGGTGTTTCTGTGGGATTAGTAGGGGTGAAACGGTAAACAGCGGTATTAGTAGAACCGCAATATTTTGCCTTCGGTTTGGTATATCATAAAGTATTGAATCGAAAAAATATTTTTGGTTGTTGTACCATAATTTCTATCTAGTCGTAAGATAACAGTTTTGTTCATTCAAAATAACCAAGATTATGGTTATTTTTTGTTCCATGTTATTAAACAATGTAAGGTTTGGCTCATATACCGAACTGAGGCCTTGTACGGCAAAACGTACTGTACCGTGGTAAGAACGTTTCACCCCTAGGAATTAGTTAGCCTGTTCACCTTTATTACTTCTGCTTGTTCGTCTTGTGCAGTTACTGCTGTGAAAATGAAACGGTTGTTAGTAATTTATGTCAGCCATTCTCGGGCCGTCAATCCTTGTCAGGTTGAGAGATTTTATTAAATTAGGATGAGTTTTCCGAAAAGTGGGGGATTTCTGCCAAAAGATACCATGTTGTAAAATCATTTTATGTCTCATGTGTATGGTTTTAAAATGTTCTAATTTAGTTGAACAATTAAGCATTATGAGGTCAATTTGAACAATATTTATTGCACAAATGTAAAATGTTCACATCAAATGTTTCTATGCAATATTTACATGAGTTTTCAAACCTAGGGGGAAAAACTGACTTCCTCTCTTAATAATACACAAGGTTCCTGGGCCTTCTTGCTAATGTAAGGTTAGTGAGTGAGTTTAGTTTTATGTTGCTTTTAGCAAGATTCCCACAATGTCACAGTGGGGGACTCCAGAAATGAGCTTCACACTTTGTACCCATGTGGGGAATCCAAAACGGGTCTACAGTGTGACGAGCAAACGCTTTAACCACTAGGCTACCCCACCGTCCCGCTGATGTCAGGACTACTGCAGCATTAACCATGTTAACCACTTATTTATATACCATGAATACTGATGTATCAATTGGAAGTGATGCCGGATGTCACTGAAAATTTCCATAGCTGAATGTATATACTAGTAGTTAATGCAAGTAAGTTTGATGGAATATTCTGCCAGTTTATGTAGGTAAGAAAGTCTGTCATTTGCTGGCAAATGAAGCTAATGGTGTCTTGGAGATGTGTCAGATCAAGTTCAACCACTGGGTCAGAATATCAGTCAGTCAGTTCTGTTTGTTGTTTAATGTCTTACTATTCTATCAATATGATGGCACCATGAAAATGACCATTATCCATCACTCAGTGAAGTGACAGGTTACTAACATTGGTTCCGGATGTTCTGTGTTACCCCTTACCTGTAGCTGGTCATTCCATGTGTTACCCCTTACCTGTAGCTGGCCATTCCATGTGTTACCCCTTACCTGTAGCTGGCCATTCCATGTGTTACCCCTTACCTGTAGCTGGCCATTCCATGTGTTACCCCATACCTGTAGCTGGCCATTCCATGTGTTACCCCTTACCTGTAGCTGGCCATTCCATGTGTTACGCCTTACCTGTAGCTGGCCATTCCATGTGTTACCCCTTACCTGTAGCTGGCCATTCCATGTGTTACCCCNTACCTGTAGCTGGCCATTCCATGTGTTACCCCTTACCTGTAGCTGGCCATTCCATGTGTTACCCCTTACCTGTAGCTGGCCATTCCAGGGAAACTTTTCTAATGTTGTGTTTTATCATATTCCACTCAGTTATTTGTTTGATATGAGTTTTTGGCTCTTGATGAAATTCTGATGGTTCTCTGAATCCTTTTCCCCCCACCCCTATAATCATGGTAATCTGTCTATACCATCATCCAAGCCCCCAATCTTGTAATCTGATTGACTATTTCAGTCATGGAATGCTCTCTGTACAACCAAACTTAAAGATTTCAGGTATAATGCAGATGCGATTTTAAAAAAAATAAATAAATCAGGTATTTATAAAAAAAAACATCAGGTAGACTGTTTAAACAATAATTGCTTGGTTGCAAAACAAGCTGCCACCATGGAACCTTCAGGATTATACAAGATTATCTTTTTCCCAAACCACAAATGCTGTAATATAGAAAGAGGAAGTTCTGAAAAGCTCAGGTATCTCGATAGGACTAAGTGGTATAAGGACCATGGAGCGTGATGTCACTGCTCGCTGCTATATTGATTGTTCCATTAATTGCATCAAGCAGCAGGATGTTGCCATCCAAAAAGGATTTGTAGATATTAATGTCACAAATCCAAAACGTTGATGGCTTCTTGTATGTCATGTTTCTGATATGGTAGTAATATGGCCGTGTATCACTCAGATTCTCATTATATCTAATGACAACCTTCTCCTTCTATAGGTGTTGGTCATTGTGATATCATGAAGTACTGTAGCTATCTTGAGATCATGGGGAGGTCAATATTACATAATATCACACAACCTCTGTGCTGCTTCTGTAGGTGGTGGTCATTGTGATATCATGAAATACTGTAGCTATCTTGAGATAATGGGGAGGTCAATATTACATAATATCACACAACCTCTTTGCTGCTTCTGTAGGTGTTGGTCATTGTGATATCATGAAGTACTGTAGCTATCTTGAGATCATGGGGAGGTCA
>VKKT01003905.1:63142-77097 GCA_008038995.1 Haliotis laevigata | reverse complement strand
TAATTTTAACTTTCTGTGCTGTAGTTACTAATGCTCTGTGTTGTAATTATCAATGTTTCTATATTGTAGTTATTAGTATTCTGTCTTGTTATTATTAATGTTCTGTGTTGTAATTTTAACTTTCTGTGCTGTAGTTACTAATGCTCTGTGTTGTAATTATCAATGTTTCTATGTTGTAGTTATTAATGTTTCTGTGTTGTAATTATCAATGTTTCTATGTTGTAGTATTATGCTCTGTGTTGTAATTATCAATGTTTCTATGTTGTAGTTATTAATGCTCTGTTGTAGTTATCAATGTTTCTATGTTGTAGTTATTAATGTTTCTGTGTTGTAATTATTAATGTTTCTGTGTTGTAATTATCAATGTTTCTGTGTTGTAATTATTAATGTTTCTCTGTTGTAATTATTAATGTTTCTGTGTTGTAATTATCAATGTTTCTGTGTTGTAATTATCAATGTTTCTGTCTTGTTATTATTAATGTTTCTGTGTTGTAATTGTTAATGTTTCTGTGTTGTAATTATTAATGTTTCTGTGTTGTAATTATTAATGTTTCTCTGTTGTAATTATCAATGTTGCTGTGTTGTAATTACTGCTGTTTCTGCCAGCTAATTATTGCTATTTCTGTTTCTTTCAGCTGGCACTTCCTCTTTTACTTCTCAGCCTTTGTATATGGAGTGTATATATTATGGGAGGTAGGTACACTCAGTAGCTACACTTACCAGTCACACATTAGAACCAAAGATCTGGATAATTACAGAGGATATTTTTGGCTTGGAATTTTATGAAAACCCATGAACTGTTCAGATGTAGTATTGACTAGTGTCTAGGTATCAAGCACCTGTTGACATTGTTGATGTTCTCTGACCATGTTTACCATCAGTGCCCACACAGCGTCACATGTTCCTCATAATAGTGGGCGGTGGGTAGCCTAGCGGTTAAAGCGTTTGCTCGTCATGCTGAAAATCTGGGTTCGATTCCCCACATAGACACAATAGGTGAAGCCCATTTCTGGTGTTGCCCGCTGTGATATTACAGGAATATTGCTAAAAGTGGCGTAAAACTAAACTCACTCGCTCACTACTCATAACCATAATGATACATTTGTCAATCTTCAACTTAAGTTCCGGCTGCTGTAATGAGCTGGAATACTGCCTACATGTTGCCTTGAAACAACATTCACATTCCACAGTACTTCATGTTTGTATGTTGTGTCCTGCTTGTCAATTGAACATGTTTGTTTCAGAGAGACTGGTTCTGGGACACCAAATATTGCTACATCGGCTGGCCAAATCAGGTATTAATTTTTTTAGGTTTCCATTTCCGTTTTTTATGATTTGTATGTGTAAACATGTAATTGCTGAGGTTATGAAAGTAAAATGCATATTATCATTTTGTCTGTATGATACTATGATGATTGTTGAAGGGTGCACTCCCTCACTGATGCCAACCTCTATGATTTTATCGTAGTCGCTACAAATTTTAGTCTCAAACTACGCCAATACGATTGCACTAGAAATTTTACGTAATTTAAAGAAAACTCATTAAAACTCTGATATATAGACAAAAACATATATTTTCGTCGATTAAATACATTTTCACCTAACTCAGATGACATAAAGAAATGTAATGCTGATATTTTCGAAAATCTTTCTCAGAATCCATCATGATTTTAAGTATTTAGTTTTATGGGTATACAACTTCTTTATTCTGTACAGGCGACATTGCGACATAGATTCTAATGTTGTTGTCAAGCAAGTGGTTGAAGTTCTTTGACTTGATGACTTTGGGTTTCCGTCTGACATTAATCTGACAGTATTAGCTGACACAACTGTTGAACACCATCTCATGCAATCTCTGCTCTGTTTCAGCATGTTGACACTCCACTGTACTTCTTTTATCTGGCTGAATTAGGCTTTTACTGGAGTCTGCTATTTTCTTCACTGACTGATGTCAAGAGGAAGGTAAAAAACTTATACTTTACAGGTTTTACCTGGGACTCCCAGTCCCTGTAACCTGGACTCACTAACAGTTAGACACAAGTCACTGGGGTTTTCAATTCTGAAAATGGGATCTGGACCTAGCAATGAATTGACAAATAATTGATTTTGAAACTTCTTAGCTCCTAGTATCTATAACCCGTGTAGGTCCGGGTTAGAATATAGGCGACTAACGGGATCGGGTGGTCAGGCTCGCCGATTTGGTTGACACATGTCATCGGTTCCTTACTGCGCAGAATGATGCTCATGCTGTTGATCTTGGATTGTCTGGTCTAGACTCAATTATTTACAGACCGCCGCCATATAGCTGGAATATTGTTGAGTGCAGCGTAAAACTAAACTGACTCACTCCTAGTATCTCCTAGTCCAACATCTAAGTTGGGTTCTATCTTGTCTGGCCAGCACTAGTGTAGTATTTTCACCTCATATCATTAGGATTAACGTACAAACTGAGGGCTTCAACAATTACTACATCTCTAATAAATGAAAGGCTATTTTTAACCATATGACCACTATCTATCAGTCTATAATTGAGCACCAACTACCATGGTAACAGAGATTTGAGGTTTGTCACCAACTGGGATTTCTAACTGCATTGTAAGCATGTAGATGATGATTTGATGTGGTTTCAGGACTTCTGGGAGATGACCACACACCACTTGATAACAATTACCCTCATCTACTTCTCCTGGATCATCAACTTCGTCCGAATCGGTGCTCTCATTATTTTAGTTCACGACGTGTCTGACTACTGGATGGCTGTAAGTACACAAAGCTCTTGTGACTAAAACTGTTGTTTATGAAATCTAAATTTCTGGTTTTCCTCTATCAAACTTCAAAGATCGCCAAATGACTACCTTGAAAAATATTTTGGGCAGTTTATATTACTTCACATAATAGACTAAAAAATGAATACCTTGACTGCCATTTGTATTGTTGTTCCCTGATTGCAGTAGAACTTGTATAACTGCACTTATTTGGGATGATAAATACAGGAGTTTGCTTTGTTCCAGGCAGCAAAGATGGCTAAGTACAGCAAACATCAGAGTGTTTGTGAGGCGCTGTTCACATGTTTCTGTGTCATCTGGATTGTGACTCGGATGGTAATCTATCCCTTCAGGTACGTTGTACTAACTCTCGCTGCCTTGCTGTGCCCATGGCAGATGAATAGTTACAGCTGTCAGTGGGTCACAATACCTGGGCCAGATGTATACTGTTAGTTGCATGCTGTTTTGAAAGTGTGCACAGGACTGCAAGACCCTTGTAATTCTGTATTTCCTGAGGTACAGCGTCATGGCTTTTCCTGAACAGTCTTAAAGGGAGATAACTCAGAATGGCTTGGTTTACGATAAAAAGAATCAAATTTGAGGTTTTCTTAAACGACAAGTGAAATACAGAAATATTTTAATTTTTTTATGTTTTTATTGACACAAATAAGAAATTATGGCAACAATTTTATTACTCTTTTGAAAGATTTGGTGTATACAGTTATGAGTATAAACTCATAACTGTATACGCCAAATCTTTCGAAGCGATCAGCGATTATTGGCAGCCACATTCCATCTAAGGTGTATATTCATACTCCTTCATCACGTGATAACTGGGCCATACAGTTATAACAGGCTCTAGGATCATTTTACCAAGGTCCTATGTTACTCAATTTGTCCATGATTGCATGAATAACTTAAATTCTGACGTCACAAGAGGACCTATATTTCTTTGTTTGTGGTTGGTATTGTCTGTATACAGCAGCTGTGTTTTGGATGGATTTTGTTGTATGTCAGACACATTTGTTTATGTTTCAGAGTTTTAAAATCAGTGATGTTTGAGCTCCCTGATTATGTGCCACCATTCAGCTCTCACAGGATGTTCGTGGTCCTGCTGTGTGGCCTCCTGATGCTCCATACTATCTGGACATACCTCATCCTCAAGATAGCGCTGCAGAAGTTCACACATGGAGAAGTGAGTGCACAACGTTGCCATCTCTACTGTGGAATCACATGAAACACGTGAAGATCTGGGATAGAATTGATCATCGCTGACTTGGTTGACACATGTCATCATATCGCAATTGCGTAGATCGATGCACATGCTGTTGATCACTGGATTGTCTTGTCCAGACTCGATTACTTACAGACCGCCGTTATATGGCTTGAATATTGCTGATTACGGCATAAAACTAAACTCACTCACTGAATCTCATGAAATGCTGTCAATGATTGAAGTTTCCTGCCTTAGTGAAGGGGTAATGGGTTTACATGTCTCCAGGGATTACAGTTCATGATTAGGTCCCGAGTACCCTGTGCTTAAACATAGAGATTTTTTTCTGGGTTACATCTTCTTTTTATAAATAAATATTCATCAAATATCATCTTGTAAAATGCCAATCAAGTACCCTGTGCTTGTCTAGCACCCAACTAATGATGACTAGTTCCAGTGTGTATCCCCCAACAATGTGATCAAACAGAGACAATCCAGGCAAGATGATTGTTTCAAGGTGGATTTTGAACACTGTTCAGGTTTTTTCACCCTTCTTGACGCATGAATTCGAGATGTGTGTGAGTGAGTGAGTGAGTAGAGTTTTATGCTGCTTTAGCATTATTCCAGCAATATCACGGCAGGGTACACCAGAAATGGGCTTCACACATAATGTGACATTGTACCCATGTGGGGAATTGAACCCAGGTCTCGGGTGCGGCTAGCAAACGCTTTTAACCACTAGGTTACCCCATTGCCCCACAAGAAGTAGTGTATTTCGATACCTTAGAATTTAGAAAGAATTCTTTCCTGTTTCGACAACTGCAGGTTTCGATGATTTTTTTCCACATGTTGGTTTTACGTCATTAATCTCAGGGGTGAGGAATGTGACTTATGAAGACAGGTACGATGTTGGAAGGCCTTGTGTCAGTTACTCAAAATTGTGATCTACGTTGGGATTAATGGTAAGAATTGGTCTCTCACAACCTATCCTTGTGCTAAGAGTCAGTCTAAAGGTGGTCCGACATGGTGACTGGGGTCGTTTTGCCTTGGTACATGGGTGTTGGCTCACAGTCACGTGATTGTCTGGACCAGTTGTGAATAGATATGGCTGCCATTGCAGGTTGCTGCCATATTGGTATTTAGCCTTGGTCACACTTCTAGGTCTTTCATGTACTCATACCGACTGTTCTGATTCCAGCTGCAGAAAGATGTTCGGAGTGACACGGAGTCTGAATCAGATATGTCAGATGAGGATTCGGAGTCAGAACCAACTAAAGCAACAATGAATGGAACAGCAAATCTTAGAACAAGAAATAACAACGTTACCTACAAGGAATGATCAATCATTTAAGCAGTTACTTCCAAGTATCATCAATGTGTCTTGCATCTTCTATTTTGTGTTTAATATTGCTCAAAATATTGTGTTTAACTTTTGAAAAGTCCTTTCTGAAGAAAATCTCTGTGTCTCACAAGGTAATTACTTCTAAGTTGTAATAATTGTAATCAAATTTCAAACACTAAATTGTTAAGCTTTGGATCCTTACTATTTTGTAAGTGAAATTTCGCCTTTCTCCCCTTGAGTGAATGTATTCATAATAATCACAACAATCCAATTTCAAGTTAGGACACATGATTGGTAAACTTTCTTTGAAGGAACATCAACAAACAGATGTTAACTCTGACTTACAGCCAGCATTTCGTTTTAGAAAAATGCTTGAGGTAATGGCAGGGATGGCAATTTTCCGCTGATCCACAGATCACCACCGATTTTATTTAAAATTGACCAATTCACCTTCTTTCCTTCTTCTTCCCCCCCTCCCCCAAGAACCCCCATCCGATGACACAATATTAAGTTTCCAGCTGAACATAGATTTTCCTGTTGCCATCCCTGTAATAGTGTTTGTAGTGTGCTGCCTATGCCACCAAGATTCTGTCTAGTGTGAAAGACATACACCTTTTGTCATTGATTCATACATTTTGTGACTACTGTATAGTCATTGATTGTGTTCACAATTATAACATAAGGTCAGACATCACATGCATTGTATCTTGATCCAGCAGTTCCATGTTATCTATGAAGCTATGTAGCAAGGCTTCCGGCAGTCATTGAACAACTCAAGCCGAGCTAGTGGGGCATTCAGTGGTCAGTTAACTCCTTTGAGTGGCCCACAGCACATGTAAGGCTACAAGTCACATGCCCTGTGTGCTCCAGAGGTTGTAGGGAATGTGTGGCTAGCTATAGCACCAGGGCCTCCTTTCACAAAGCACTAAGGTGATCGTAAGTCACTAAGGTAACCTTAGTGCAATGTTAAAGAATGGGAGTTAAGGTTAACCTTAGTAAAGGTTGCTTCGTGAAAGGAGCCCCTGGATGATAGAGAATTGTGGCTGGTAGGAGGATGGCTGTCTACTCTCTACTCGGCACTAGCAATAGTTTTCTAGCAAAAAAGGTTTTATGAGAGAATATTCATCATTTTCTGAGCATCTTTGTGATTACACCATTTTTCTTTTCTTATATTGTGTCCCATACATGTTGAGTAATCATGGTGATTCAGGAGCATATGAAGAACAAATCATATTTCACCATGAACTTAGTTAAAGAGTGTGTATACATGGTTTGAGTGTTTGTGTGGGCAGCTGAGAGCACAGGCTCCTCATATCAGACAAGCTGACGACTTTGCTCAAATGAATCTGCCGTTGAAACTATTCCTCTGCATGATACATTTCTGTAGTATGATACTGTTGTGGATCCCTTGTTTTGGCTTCGTGTACGTCACTCAGCCCCGATTAGGCCGTTAGCCCTACTTCAAGGATTTTCAAAAGTTTAGTGTGTTCAGTAACACTTGGAGGCCCAGGCTTCCTGTTAGCTTCCATTGCTCTGCTAATCAGCCTGGCACTGACCACAACTGTAAACTATAACTTGGTTAAGGTCATCATCAGTGTATGAAATAAGCCCAAACCCCAGCCAGACATCATGGCCGGTAACTTCCAAATGTTACCAGCCCAAAATGGATTTAACCAGACCAGACACCAAGATATGTGAATTTACTCAGATGTATGGAACATCTAACAAATTTACCATACCAATGGGCTGTCCATCTGTAGATTTAGACCGTCCGTCAGAAATCTTGCCTGTCTTGGTCGGTCGGCCTTATCATCATGTCTGGCTTCAGGAATATTTGTACAATACACATGTGTATCTGCTACATGCAGTAACATTGATGACAAGGTGATGGAGTGCCACATCGTTGTCACACGTGATGCTATTTGCCAGCAACATGTCATCATATCTGGTCAGACGTCCACAACACTTTTTCCATCTTCACCTGATATTCAGGAAAGTGCTTGTAAAAGATACCAATTTTTTTCCATTAATACAAGATATTCTATGGGTTATAAGTTTTTTTATTCTGTTATGTATGATGCAATGTTTCTTGCTTGACAACAGTATAGGGATCTATACCGAAACCTGTCATTTTAATATAATGTAGGACTTGTCATCCATAAAGTATCTTGCCTTTCTTTTGTTTCTCACCAACTTCTAAAACGCAGTTCATATGTTTTTTGTCGTACATATATGAGAAAATTAATCATGCAAAGGCTTCTTCAATCATAGCACAATTATTGGACAAAGTAGAGTATATTATATTTCCCTTACATGCCTTGAAATCACCTGATTTATATATTTTTCACATCCCCCATTTTATGTGTGTTCACTACCAATTTTAATCAATGTTAATGTCCATCATATTTCTGACCACCCTTTACCAATGACAGCATGACAAGGTAGCCATCAGTCTGAGGTAGTTATCATATCCACACTCCAAGGTTATTATTAACACTGGACATATAGCTATACTCTTGACATGGAGGCTGATGTTGATACTTGGCCAATGTCTTCCATTCTGGCTAATATCTATGGTCTTGATATTGAGGCTAATGTCTATGGTCTTGATATTGAGGCTAATGTCTATGGTCTTGATATTTAGGCTAATGTCCATGGTCTTGATATTGAGGCAAATGTCTATGGCCTTGATATTGAGGCTAATGTCTATGGTCTTGATATTGAGGCTAATGTCTATGGCCTTGATATTGAGGCAAATGTCTATGGTCTTGATATTGAGGCTAATGGCTATGGTCTTGATATTGAGGCTAATGTCTATGGTCTTGATATTTAGGCTAATGTCCATGGTCTTGATATTGAGGCTAATGTCTATGGCCTTATTATTTAGCCTAATTTCTGTTCTTGATATTTAGGCTGATGTCTTTGCTCTTGATATCCAGGCCATGTTATTTAGCTAAATTTATATGCTCTTGGTGTTACGGCTATTGTCTCTGCTCACGATATTAATTCTGCCTATATTTGCTATTTTGGCTTATGTCTATGCTCTTGGTATTTAGGCTAACGTCCATGCTATTGATATCAGACTCATCTAGGTGCCATTTTGCAAACTCAGGCTGTGCTTAATGAGATGCTCTCAATACATATGCTAATATCTGTACCTCAGGTGAAGAAGCATCCTCGATAATCTCCAGGGCTTATGTTCCGATAAATCTCCACTAGTACCCTAGATGCATCTATAGCTCGGCATGATAATTGTATTTCCTCCCTTGCTTGGCTTTTTATCCAATCAGGTGTCTATGCTGGGAAGTTGACCGTACCAATCACAAGGCTTCTATCATGACTCACTTCCGCTTCTTTTATCTAACCGATTAAACTTGGCACACAGTTGTTGCAGAGGTACCTTGAAAGAGGTAGAAGGAGTTCTCGCATATATTTTTTGAAGGTTACAGACCTGTCTGTATGATTTTCCCCCTAATCTTAGTCGCACAGCGACCATACCTTCGCTTCTTCGGCTGCCATCTTCGGTGACACTGCCCCTGCTCAATTGTAATGGCTTATCTGATTGGCTACATTGAGAAGGCAGAGCGAGCAAAGGGAGGTAATACAATTACCGAGACTTAAATGCATCCAGGGTACTAATGGAGATATATCGGAACAATCAGTTCAAAGCCTAACTGATGATTCATTTTTCAAAGTAGTAGAGTAGCCTTTTGACTTTGTTTCACCAACTTAAATTACCATTAGAAGATTAAGAACTTAGCTATATTTCCTATTTTATCATCAGAGTGACACACTTACTTCTGAAAGAACCAATACACCAAGTGGTAAATGAGACACACGAAGGGGACTTAGACCAACTCAGCTGACATTGGTGTTCATATGTATTTGTCATAGTCTTGATACAGGAGCAACGCATTGCTACTTTGTGTTATAATTAAGAGAATATATTTTTAATGTCTGTGTTCATCAGTTGTTTCATCAGTTATTTATATATGTTTGCTTTTGATATTATTGTAAATCATGATATTGTTTATTGTCAGGTGACACTTCTCACTGGCAAGAACAGCCTCTAATGTAACATGTATTCCAGAATAGGGTCCTTCAATTGCATGGTCTTAACTGTGCTAAGTTTCTAGATGAGTTATACGTTTAGTTTTTTTAGAAAAAAGATCTTTTTATCATTTGATATGTAAGGCTCTCTTCCTTCTTCTTTATGTGTATTTGGCCTGCAATGAACCTGTCCCTGTAATGGCTTATAGGACGTATTACAACAACATGAATCTTGCCATGGTCAACTCAGTATCTATGATGTAAATAAACAATGAAGGATGACTACCTGTGGGCAGATTCAAGCCAAAGTTTCACCATTTGAAATCTTCTTGTGTTGTGATGGTAAACAGTGTTTAAAATGTTCTGTAATGATCGTGTTATTTTACAAATACTTGCTCTATAGTTGTGAGAACCCTATACCTTAATCCTAGCCACACTTTTAACTACCAGGCTTCAAAATCATTACTACCTTGTATTGTACATGAGTTTGCTGAAATGCTGTTAGTACATCATGCTTTTTCCTGTTCAGTTTGTGCATTGTTCTGTTGTTTGTTAAAGAAAATGCATAATGTTATTTATCAAGATCAATACTGCATGATTAAAGCGTGTGAAATTTGGTTTTCAAGATAGGCCACATTAGACTGTGGTAGGAAGAAAATGACATCACTGGGGTGAAGCGCAAATGGTGAGCACACTGAACACATATGCTGGAACACATAGCTATGGGGGTGAAACGGTATACGGTATTAGTAAAACGGCAGTATTTTGCCTTCGGTTTGGTTTACCGTAATGCAATCCAAAAATTTGGTTTCCATACCGTCATTTTATTACCTTTTCTAAAATGACTAGAAATCAAATCAGTTTGTCAAAATATATGCGTTTCTTTGCTAGACAGCCACTATTTTCGCAGAAGTAAGTTCTCATATACCGAACTGAAAAGGACTGAACCAAAGGTTTTGTACCACAATACGTATTGTATCGTTTCACCCCTACATAGCTGTAACACACAGCTGAAGCAGGGTGTCACTTTTACCAACCAGTCTTTGTGATCTCTTACAACATTGAAACCCTTGCACTTGCATGTATAGGTTGTTTTAGCCAAACCTCCACAGCCAGAGAGTATGTCCTTACACTGATGTAGCTTCAAGTCTGTTTGTATTACCCAGAGTCATTTATCATGGACTGGTTTATTTTCATCTTAACAGGAATTTCCATAAAGTGCCTGAAGAAAAATATGGTTGTCAGACATGATATATCATCTGCAACATGTATAAAAACATGAATGGGTACAGATGTAAACAAAATATTAATTTTCATGATTTCAATGAAGAACTTCTAATTTTGCATATGGTGGATTATATTTACAATGACTGAGAATATTTTTATCATTTGTGATGGCACCAATCTTGTGTGTATGTAAGTCTAAAGATATTTTCTCATTGTGCTTGATAAAAAAGAAGCAGTTTGTAACAAAAATCTGAATGGAATTGCCAAACTGTAAATATGTTGTTTTCTTTGTGATTGTTATGTGACTTCCCTGGGAAGCTTTGATTCAAACATAATTGTGCCATTCTTTTGAAGAATCAGAACGTCTGGTGTTTCGAGGGATAGTATTGAAATTTCCTGTTTGGTAGATTCTTGACATTCAAAGAAAATTGTTTAAGACACTGTGGAGAGTACCGGGATTAGCTAGTAGTTGGTTGGAATTGCAGATCCTTGGTCTATCACCATCTTGCAAATGCTCATGAGTGCAACCTGCGTGAGAACCAACAGGAAAATATGACGTGCACCATTCTTCCACTTTAGGCAGTCCTGTAAGTGGAACACTTAAGAGAATACATTTTGGTTCAAGAACAGTTAGCTTTAACATTTGTGTACTTAGATGGCTGTGCATTGTTATGATGCATATTGTTTAATTTGTGTTGTCATCTGTTATCCAAGGTCCAGGTTTTGGAAAACTGTGAAAGTATCATGTCACCTGTTAAATATACTGTCACCAACTCAACATCTTGTGAATTGCCAAACATCTGGAGCTGCAAGCTGATGGCAGTTGGTGGTATTGTCAGTCAGTTGTTCAGGAAGAGTGGTTTTGAAGTACAGTTGATGAAGTTATATATTTTGCTAAATATGGATTGTTAATGATGAAATATTCCTGCTGGAGGTAAAGACTAGACGACCACTGGATATGCAGTGCTACATTTTCTGTCCTGAGAAATGTGCAAATGTCCAGGCTGTCTGTATTTTCGTCTGTTTCCCCATCTCCTGCCTGCCCAGAACTGTCATTCCAATGTGAAATAATAAAACTGTTCTGTTGTCTCAATGCACACCCTTATGTGATGAAAAAATACACACTTTCCCTGGAACACTCACAAAAATGAGGCTTGATCTTCCTTAATCCACATTTAATCAAGAGCATTTTCTAAAGCAAAGCGATATGTTCTACATCATTAATGAATATAAATGATGATCCAAATTAGTGAGTAACATTTCTTTCTTTTTTCATATTCAGTGTTAGAAACCTTTCAAATTTTCCCACTAGACCACAGGACCAGTAAGTGGACAATAATTAGTTGTCCTGTCTGTACTTCACTGGTCCAAAATAACATTCGTAGATTTGCTTATTATATTCATTTGAAATTTTAACATCTTTTAATTTTTTTTATATATTCACTGGCCACCAGGACCACAGCTAACTTACCATTTACTAGTCCTGATGAATTTTTACTAGTCGAGGACCACAGGACCAGCGTAAATTTTGCACACTGCATATTCATTATTTTTTTCCTTGCCCATCTCCTCTGTCTCTTGCTGGTTTAGGCTGGAGATGAGGGACAAATACAGATGGCTTTATTGAAGAGATGATGCATTTTGTGTGATTGTGATTTCATTCAGAAAATTGGATGTGAAGTAGTGTACCCATTTGATGTGAAGGGATGCTTAGTGGATGAATGCACTCTACAGTACTGGTTACATGACCTGAGCCACTGTTTTTGTACAGTCCTCACAATCGTCTCACACAAATTTCATATTTTTCTACTCTTGCGAAATCAGTACACATATTATGTGGTTTGTATTCAAGGAAATTGATTATTGAAAAATCAACCTAATACATACTAAATTCTGTAGGATACTAATACAGTGGAAGTTTCTATTAAACTGTGAAAAGTTGTCAATGGTAAGGTGAACTTTAGTGTGACCTGTGCTCAGACAGGTGATGTTGAGATGAGGACACTTATTGGTCACAGAAACAGTCTCACGTGATGACCTGCTTGTTTGTACAAGCATTTGTAACTTTCTGTCCCTCGGAGTCCATGCCAAATTGGTACATGTTCTGTTTCTTTTAAAGACTCTTAAAAGATTCCTGATTGTATTAATTGACATTTTTTATATTTAGTGATGAAAAATAAATTACCTTGACAGTAGGAGTATGTTGTTATTTCTTGAAAATAAAAACGTCTGAATTAAACACGGACTGAAAAAATCAGATGGTGAAATGAGACTAGACTTTTGGTGTTGAGTAATTGCATTACTTTAAAATTTGGTGTGATTAAGGTTATTTATACACAGGTAACTGATTTGAAGGAGACGCAATATGAGACAATACATGAACAGTGTCAAAGCTAAATTTTCAGCAGGATGACTAGTCAGGAGTAAATTTCACGCACTTTCCTGTTAAGGGAGCATTCATTATTGTGGGGGGTTGGGGTGATTGATAAGCATGTACAATGTGAATGACCCTACTAAATTTAATGTTCAAAGTGACCCCCCTGCATGTCATGTACAAAAGCAATAGGCAACAACGCACCCCCCTCCCAACTTTTAAGAATAAATTTTAAATATTGCTATGTACAAAGTTCCCCCCTAGTGCATGTGTACAAACTTGATGACCCTCTACCTGCCAGTACAAAATGGGGCACACACTTTAAATCAGTATCATCACACATACACCCACGCCCCCTAGGCATAAATTATGAAGGGTCCCTTATCATACAGATATCTGTATTGGAAACATCTTATATAGATTAGAAACATGAAATATATTAGTCTCTCTCACAGTCCCCGCATTATTTTCACTTCCGCAATGCTAAAGCTAAAAAAAATGAATCATTCCAGATTTCTTCAGGTTCATCTCCCTTCTCAATGGGACTCCTTTTCAATTTAAATGTATTATTTCTGTCAAAATTATATATATACGTTATCAGAGATTAAGCGTTAGTCTAGGGTTAGGGTTACCTCACCCAAACCAGATTAATTTCATAATTCACTTTCATACTGCTATTAGATATAATTGGATTAAACTGTATATTGATGATAACCAATAAATCAACTACTCACACCCATAATCCGAATTCTAAGATGCCTAGCGGTTAGAACAATCGGAAAAAACAACATTATCAGACAATAAAGGTATAGTTTTTTGATGACGTAACAACMYAATGACGTTTTCCCGTCACTGCGCCATTCTAGTGTGCCCCCTCGTAATCGAACCATTTACATTACGTCACAATGTAAGCGACGTCATTATGCATGTCAGTTGTCATCGCCTCGTACGGCCTCCTACAGTAAACTACACCGTTGCATCCCG
>VKKT01003904.1:159771-174309 GCA_008038995.1 Haliotis laevigata | reverse complement strand
CAAGTCAGCGAGCCTGACCACCCGATCCCGTTAGTCGCCTTTTACGACAAGTATGAGTTACTGAAGATCAATTCTAACCCAGATCTTCACGGGTTCCTTTACTAGTTATTAGGAGTTTGTGTTGTGTGTATTACCGCTGTATCATTACCACCAAACCCGACCCCATCCTTCCCACCCCATCCTACCCAACCGCTCCAATCTTAACTACCCCATCCAAACCCGACCCCATCCTACCCAACCGCTCCAATCTTAACCACCCCATCCAAACCCGACCCCATCCTACCCATCCCATCCTACCCAACCGCTCCAATCTTAACCGTCCCGTCCAAACTCAACCCATGATACCCACCCGGATCTGCGTTCTGGATTTGCATTAAACCTGGCGGTCTTGTGTAACCTTGAACCCATAATCCACGATGAGTGAGTGAGTGAGTTTAGTTGTACGCCGCTTTTAGCAATATTCCAGCAATATCACGGCTGGGGACACCAGAAATGGGCTTCACAAACTGTGCCCATGCGGGGAATCGCCCAGGTCTTCGGCGTGACGAGCGAACGGTTTAACTACTACGCTACCCCATCGTCCCCACAAATGATGAAGCAATACACCTACTTGGTACAGGCGAAGGTGTCTGGTTGGGTTTAGGAGTGGCGTATGGGTTCACTGTGGGCTTGGAGTAGTCACATGTCAACTTGTTGCAGCAGATGTCGGTCAAATCACGCTGGAGGGTGCACTGGGGTGGCACGAAGGGATAAGAGGGACACCTATGGGCAACAAGACATTATCAGTATACGTGGAGTAACAAGTAATCGTGCAGCTTCAGAACAAGGTAAGTAATGGATGGTAACGATTCGATGGTGATGCTAATATACTCATGGAAACAAATAAAGGAACACATGAAAGGACATGTGTTCTTTTATGCTTTTCCGGCTTTTCACCCAAATGCAAAACAAAGCATGCGAAGAAACCTGGAAGACAATATTGGAACACGTTTGCTTTCATGTGTTCCCTTATTTGTTTCCATGAGTATATTAATAACTGCGGCGGTTTTTGTGACTGTAGCGTTTGTAATATTTTTGTCAAATCCAATTTTTGCGAAGCGGTTAAAGTGACGGAATATACTTTAATCACTCATTGTGTATTTGCTCAAGTCAATCAATACATAGCGGAGACATTTACAACTTGGGCGAAACCCATGAGCACAAGCGTACAGACAGACCACAGAATTGTGGTTCATAGTAGACCACAGTATTTTTTTTGAAAAGTTACTGGACATGATAAACCAAAATGAACACATGGATTCTGTCTCACCTCTCGCCACACTTGTATTTGCCTGTGGTTTCGTCCTCACAAACACAGTTGTACTTGCAGCCATCTTGCCATCTCTCTCCCTGGCGGTATTCTCTCCCCTTGTATACACAGGTGTCTGCAGCAGAGGTGGGCATATTCAAGCACTATCATACGTTGTAGGTATGGTCGAGGGGATCTTTACAGATATGTGGTAGGAGACTTATGGAGAATAAACATCTTCATAGTCGTCATCATCATCTTCATCATCATCATCATTATCATTATCATTTATTCGCGAAGTGTAGGCCGTTGGGTTTTAACAGTATGCAACATGGCTACAGCCAGTTATTTACATTTTTTGCAAATTACTGGCATGAAAGAACATGACCAAATTTCTTATTTTAAGAGTGGGCGAGTGAATGAGTTCATCACAATGTCATCATATCGCACACGGAATTTATACAAGTATGTCAGCTACACTGAAATGTAGTCCACTTTGACTTCCATTGGCATTTAAAATCTTACGTCGTGGAGGTGGGGTCTGTCCGCCGGGTCCTGGTGTTGGTGTGGGAGCGACTCCCGTGACGACGCCGGTGGGGATGTTGAATGGTGTCGGGGATACGCCAGGCCCGGGGGTAGGGTAGCCATTAGGCCCGGGGGTAGGGGTACACTGTGGAACCTGACAACACTGTGGGTCCTTGGGGTCAGCTACCAAACGGCACTGTGGTGGGATATTTCCATAACTAGCACACCTGGGCGTCAAAATGAAAAGTTAGTTATGATTGTAGGTCGCTGCGATAGGCAGTGAGTGAGTTAGGATTGTAAGTCGCTATGATAGGCAGTGAGTGAGTTAGGATTGTAGGTCGCTGTGATAGGCAGTGAGTGAGTTAGGATTGTAGGTCGCTGTGATCCATATTCCACCAGTATCAGGATGGCGAAATTATCTTTCACGTTGGAAACGTGAGGTATCGAAGCGAGTCTTTGGCGTGATGAGCAGACAACAAGGCCACACTACTCCGAGCACAATGTGAGATTCTTGTATTTGGGCTGTACCAAAACTTCCTGTCATTTAGGGGGCGGTGGGGTAGCCTAGTGGTTAAAGCGTTTGCTCGTCACGCCGAAGACCCGGGTTCTATTACCTACATGGGTACAATGTGTGAAGCCGATTTCTGGTGTACCTCGCCGAGATATTGCTGGAATATTGCTGAAGGCGGCGTAAAACTAAACTTCCTGTCATTTAAGAAAGTGGAGGGGCAGGGTATAATCAAGGTCTGATAAAGATTGGAGACGGGTTGTAAAATTTCAGATTGTTGAGTATAATATTGCCGGAAACATATTGAGACACACTGATTTCACTATTCTTGGTGGTATCCAGGACACAACACAGTTCGATCACTCAACTCTAATGAGTAAAATGTATAGCCCTCACATAATACATCATGGGGATATTCCAGGGCCTGACCGTGAACTTGACCATGACCCTAATTTTGACCGTGAACCATGGCCTTACCTGGAGCTGCATCTGTAGTAGTTATTCTTCCCGTCTTCACACACACATTTCTTGTCGCACCCGTCATACCACTCCTGGCCCTCGTTATAACGCTGATTCTTGTATACACAAGTTGCTGTTGTGAAAGAGGAACACGATGTATTAATCAAGGTTAGAACACCGTCTGTGATTCTGATCTGGAATATATCATGAAGGCGTGGGAATATAAGGTAAAACCAATATTCCTTGGTCATACCGATAGTTTAATGGTGCGTTGTCACAAACTACTTTGGCAAACAATGCTCAATTATTACACTTTTCAGGACAAAAGCCCTCCCCCCCCCCNNNCATCTTTCTGGAACCGCCTATGGACAAGAACTGACGATTAGTCTCTATTTGCAAGCTCGATATTGCATTATGGTTAAAGTTGTTGTATTTTAAATCTGTATTGCTAGAGGCGTTGGTTATAAATATATATACACGGTGTAATGCCAACTAGCGATTGTTACTGTCACTAAAAGGATAGTCATCTTGCCATTGCAACAGGCAGACGTTGTAACGTTGCAACAGTTGATGTTGCACTGATGTTTGTGTTGATACTCACGCTGGGGAAGAGGAGTGTTGATGTTGTTGGTGTTTGGGGTGGGGCTGACTCCGGGGACGGGTGCGGCTGTTGTCTGGAGCGACAGTGGGTTCTGGCAACTCGGCTTCTTGCAGCAGGGTTCCTGCTGGTCGACCACCAGGGTACAGTAGGCGGGTATGTTGGAGTACGGGGTACACCTAAGATGGAAGATGTCAGATATTTGGCATGGTATGTGTTATTATAGATATGTCTGTGTTATCCTATTTTCAGCTATTCTGATTAGCTCAGGTATTTTTCAATAACTGCAGACATTCGACTTGGACGATACTACTTTTCAGAGAGTGTTTCCCGGTGACCAAGAATTAGTTTATAAATCGAATATAATAATAGAAACCCCAATCAGTACATTCGAGATTTGACACATTTCGTGTATGTATTATGGCCATCTTCTGACAAATTTAAGTTATTAGTGCATGTAATAAATATATTTATACATTTTGTGACTGTTATCCTTCGATATATGAAATAAAAGTAATACAAATATATATGCACCAAGCGTTTTACATGTAGATGGAGACGGAAAAGAAAACGACTTATGGATTGAGGTACTCTTGGCCTTGCTATTTTTCCCTGGATTTAAAATTCGAGATACAGTCTTTCACAACAGTTACAGTTATCATGAGGTGACGTACTTCTGGAGGCAGGTATATTTGCCAGTCTTCTCATCATCACATACACAGGAGTACTGGCATCCGTCCTCCCACTTCTGACCAGTCTTGTAGTTGATGTTGTTGTAAGTACAGAACGCTGGAAACACAACATAATGCCGGGGCTTACAATGGGTAAGCGTTTAATATGTGCATCATTTCGGGATTTTCTCCCACGTGTACAACTACAATACTGTGCCCAGTAGGGCTGCGCAATATAACCGGTCTACCGGTATTTACCGGTTTAGACATGAAATCGATATGTATTACCATACGCTGATCGAAAACCGGTATTTCGACATGCATTCGGAAAACATCGTAACACTCGGAAATCTTCGGACATTTCCGTTTTTCACACTGGAGTGAGTGAGTGAGTATGGTCTACGCCGTTTTTAGCAATATTCCAGCAATATCACGGCGGGGGACACCAGAAATGGGCTTCACACATTGTACCCATTTTCACACTGGAAGTTAAGTTTGGTTTGAAGTTATGTTCTTAAAGTTTGTTCAAATGTTTCGCAATGTTTTGGATCTGAATGTTTTAAATCTCAGGGCTTTTTTGAGAGTGGAGAAACTAGTTCAAACTGGTACCCACTGTGTTGATGTTAAATTGTTCCTTTTCCTTGTTCCCTCATGATTACAAGTTTTTATTAAAGCTTAATCAAGCATAGTGATATTGTTGTGTTTTAACTCGATCATAAGTAGTTTTTTGTTTTAAAAATTTCTTGCAATATATTGCAATACACATCGCAATATATGCTTTCGCATCGCAATATATCGCAATATGAAAGTTTCTGCAATACCTACCCTTAATGCCCATGGTGTGGTAGCCCACTATCTCTGTACCTGACGTCATCATTTCCATATGTTTCATGCATTACATGTCAACATGTTATACGTCCTCAACTTACATGCATTGGTTGGGTTGTTGGTGTTGGGTTTGTTGACCGTCTGTCCATGGATCGTCCCTGGAACGCCTGTCGGTACAGGGTAGGGGAAGGGGGTCGGATTCTGACCCGGGTTGACTCCTGGCTGAGGGCTAGGGAGCAAGACCGGCTGACAGAAGGGTATCTTGCAGCACTTATCCTTGGGGTCAGCAACCATAGAGCACCCTGATTGTGCCTTGTAGTTAGCGCATCTGTAATACAATTATGTATACTGCATGTATGTGGTAACTGCACTTCACTCTTTCCGAGTCGGACTGAAGCCCGTTAAGCGTTCTTGTTGACAGCAGCTGCATGATTTCTCAGTGTGAAAGTTACTACTTCAAACATAATGGTTGATAGTGAATGTGGTAGATTTCCATTTTTTTATAATCAAAAATGTAAGTAGTAAAATATTGGTTAAAAATCTTACATATGCCATCTTACAGATTACCTAAAAATGTTACAATATGATGATTTTGCACGAGAGAAATGGAAAACATAATTGGGTAACAAAAAACTTTTTTTTTCTACTGGTTTCGGTAATATATGGCTAGAACAGTGCATAGACTCGCATCCAAATTTTCTCATGTCCATTAAACAAAGGTTACAAGATAAATATCTCCAGAATTGGATTGTGTCATTCAATGTTTTTATTACAGAATGTTTCAGCAATCTATATACAATGAAACCTACTTATCATCTTTGAATGTTCGGAATATAGAATCACGCTTGCAAAATTTCGTTGCTCGTTTCATGATTTATTAAAAGAAACAGGTAGCTATATTGGAATAAAAAGAAGATAGAATACGTAAAATGAGTGATTTGAATCTAACTGAATATGAATATTATTTTCTTTGTGTCTGTCCACCCTATCACACTTTGAAAAATAAGTTTATCAAGAAATATTACTTTGTAGATCATAATATCTATAAATTTATATCTCTATAAACCTATTCTAGCAAGGAACATCTAGAAAAATTGTCAATGTTTATGTATCATGGCTTTCTACATAGAAGAAATGTACTCTCTTCTGCCTAAAAATAATATAGTCAGTATACATGTACTATAGGCCTGTGGTCTCTTCAGTTCAAAATATAGATGATATGTATCGTTAGGGACAGCAGCTGGTAGACATTGTCGCTCTGAGTGTGTTTAAAGAGGTTACAAGTTAGATGGTTAATCTCTTTAATGTCTTGTTGAAGGAAGTACCCAGTGAACAGAAAAAATCGGTGACATTAATACGAATAATATAGGCATAGTGTAGTATTGGTTTAAAGCATGTTAGCCGAATAATAATGTATGCACAACTTTGATTAGGAGGTAACAGTCAAATAATTTCAAATATCCAATATGAGGTGTAAAGTGAGTGACTTTGGTTTGAGCCAGTTAGATAACAATTTCGGTTATATTAAGGCTCTTAGCTTGCTGTGAAAGGAGTGAGTGAGTGAGTTTTTCAGGACCAGCACGTTGATAAAGCACATGACCACGGTGATATCAAACCTACAAACATAATGAGGACCAAGAGGAATTGTAACCCACAATCATAGGTTTCTGATACGCCCAAGGGAGGCAACTCTGCAGAACGAACTGCTGTGTACGATTGGTTCACCTATGATGACCTCAGGGTGTTGCAGGATACTATCTATAACCCACCTCTCGTCACATCTGTACACGCCAGTCTTGGCATCCTCGCACGTGCACACGAGATCACATCCGTCATTCCACGTGGCACCCTGCTTGAAGTTGGCGCCATTGTACACACAGAAATCTGCGGAAACGTAACACAATAAAGAGCGTCAAGGATCTATTTTCTATTCATTTCGAGAAACGAAAACACTCAGCCCAGTGTCCATGTACCTTCATGATAAAGGATGTAGATCATCTTAAATGCCAGATATTTTTAACTATATACAGCATTTTAAATTTGAAAAATATGCAGCCTGAAACTTGAAACTATTTATTGTTCGTTTTGTTCCTTCTTACACTTTTAGGCTGAAGGAAATGGCTAAATTCCGGAAATATATTATTTTCCTTACCTTTCTGGGCTGGTGGCGTCGGTGGGACACCACTTCCTGTGGCCTGACCGGAAGTAGGTGAGAAGTTACAGACTGGGGTCTGGCAGCAAGGGTTGTATATGTCTCTGACTAGGCGGCACTGGGTCGGGATCTGGGCGAACTTGGGACACCTGTAAAAACACCGTATGAACATCTGGTATGTCTGGTATGTAATTCTGATGACACCCAAAATGAATACAATTTTTGGATAATATGATCAGACTATGCAGACATGAGTGAGTGAGTGAGTTAAGTTTTACACCGATTTAGCAATATTCCAGCAGTTTCACGACCAGGGACACTCGAAATTGGCTTCACACATTGTACCCATGTGGATCAGCGAACCCGGGGTCTTCGGCGTGACGAGCGAACGCTTTAACTACTAGACTACCCCACCGCGCCCAATATTGACCCAAGACATCGAATCAAAACATTATACATACCTAAACATACAGATATCATGCGGATATCATTTAAAAGTCCAAATATCATTACTTGCGGCAAAGATATTGCATTATGCAAGCATAGAAACATCTCGTATCATTGGTAAATCACGCCCTGTCACCTGTTGTTAAACATGCGTGTATACACTATGGTGTGTACGTTGCAATATGTGTATACAGATGATGCCCACACGTACTGAAATATGGGATGATAGGATGACTTTGTTGACACATGTCATCGTATCCCAACTGCGTGGATAGTTACTCATGTTGCTGATCACTGGATTATCAGGTCCAGACTCGATTAATTGCGGACCAATGCCACATAGCGGGAATATTGCTGAGTGCGACTTTAAACAACAAGTAAACATTCAACTATTCCCTTGCTCACTCATAGTAACAGCGGAAGAGAATCAGATATGAAGTATAGCAGACTCAGGAATTGGCGGCAAAAATGGTGTGATTTTACTTACTGTTCAGTACACTTGTATTTGCCGGCGTGGGCATCCAGACATTCACAGTTGTAGAGACAGCCATCTTGCCACTTTTGTCCCTGGGCGTACTGTTTGCCCTTGTACACACACACATCTGAAGAAGGAGGGAACATGTGTTTGGCCTTTTGTCACACCTTATACCTACCATGCTAAAACATCAGTGGTTGTCGTCACTCACTGAGCGGCAGGTGTAAGTGTGTATGTGCGTGCGTGTAATGGAGAGGGCGAGGTGTGTGCTGCTTGTAGTAGTCTCAACTCATGCTAGTTCAATAGTGTTATACAACCAGAGCTACATGCTGCGGTTTAACATAAATACCCCGATAAGGCGCTGTATACCGGCCAAGAGCGGGTAATAGCTTGTCTATCCCCTCAATGTAGAGCACCAAGCAAGGCGACAACAAATATCACTTTTAAACCTCCTTAGGTATACATAGGCCATAGGAACGAACCACCGACATTCAGCTCTTCAGCAAGACCTTATATTGTTCTGAATGATGTAATGTCTTGCTGAAGAGCTGAACATCGGTAGCTGAAGTTCACTGAACCAAGGAGGCAGTCGTTTCCTTTATGGAACCATCACACTTCCCTCATTGCTTCTGTCCCTCAATCACACGCACCCAGTTTAGATAATCTTACAAAGTCAAATAATATGTTGGGACCTGCACAGATTCTAAATGGGTCCGTTATGGGATATGTATAAGAACGTGGCAAGTCTTTACCTTTGGGTAGAGGCACCATGCCAGGGCCTGGTGAGGGTGATACTCCAGGTCCGAGGGATGGGGACAGGTTTGGGTTAGGGGTGGGGACGACGCTGCCTCCTGTAATTGTGCCCGGAGGGATGGATGGGAGGGCGTTGCCTGTTTGAGAGCCGCTGGTTGGGGTGAAGGAGCAGGCTGGGCGCTTGCAGCAGAATGGATCCTGGGGGTCGGCCTCCAGATGGCATTCCTTGGGAAGGTTGTCGTACATAGCGCATCTGTGTAGAGGCAAACATGGAGATACGTGATGCAGGTCAAATGTTTAAACAAATACTTTATGTGATCGAGAGGGCAAGGTTGTCATGAGGTTGTTTCAGTTCAGATATTTGAATACACTATACCATTTAGAAATTGGTCAGAAAATGTAACATACTGTAATAAATTCTAAGTAAAGTACAGTTTCTTAAAGTATTTAGGGTGGTGTGCCATCCGGCATTCGAACCCACTCCGAGTCAGGCACCTAATTTGTTGTGGAGGCTGCGACGGCTGAGTGGGTTAGATCGCGGACTTTGTGTTTTGGCGATAAGATGACTAACTCTGAATGTGTGGGTTCGAATCCCGGGTGGCACTGAACCTTAGAAAGTACTAGAATCCACTTTCTTGAGAAAGTGTATTCTCAAATAAAACATATGGTAAGATGTGAGTGAGTGAGTTGGGTTTCGTCGATTTTAGCATTAACACGACGGGGGACACCCAAAATGGACTTCACACATTGAACCGAAGTAGGGAATCGAACCCGATTCTTCGGCATGACGATCGTTTGACTCTACTCAAAGTATTAGACAAGCATTCAGTAAGATAGATAAAGCATGCATGTTGATTTAATAGTATCGTATAAAGTTCTCGGTTTGAGTTTGTAAAGTAATATTACACATATAAATTTCACAATAGTTATTGTATATGTGTATTATTCGCCTCACCTCTTGTTGCAACGGTATATGCCCTGGTCACCGTTCTCGCAATCACAGGTGTAATCACAGCCATCGAACCACTGCTGACCGGTAGCGTAGCTTGCACCCTTGTACACACACATACCTGCAGCCAGGAGACATTGTCATCAGTACCAAACTGTCAATTTACGTTTTAACAACATAAGGTATTGACTATTTCAAAAGTTTTTCTTTTCCCTTTCTATCTTTCCAGAAAAAGTGTTTTCTTTACTTGTAAGCAAACTTCTGCACAGTAGTCGAAAATAAACATGAACAGGATTTTCTGGTTAATCGATCCATTGAAAACTGACCTTTAGGTTTGGGCGTGACATCTGGCGCCGGTGTGAGCTGACCTTGTCCAGTCAAGCCACCGTTGTTGGTGCTGAAGTCACATACAGGCACCTGACAGCAAGGGTCACTTGGGTCCTTCATCAAGTTACACTGGGGAGGAAGCCCAGCGAATCGCGGACATCTGGAATACCATGAGACAGGTAGGTTTTGCATGTAGGCGTGATGTTTTCTCATCAGGATAACTACTAGTTATCAATTGAGTGAGTGAAGTTTCACGCCGCTGTTAGCAATGTTCCAGCAATTTCACTTTAGCAAACGTATGTTAAAGAATACGTTGCACATGCGTTACTCCGTGGAACCAGATATAAGCAGCAGGACAATTTCAGTAATGATTAAACTCGCTCAGTTAATACGAATTATGAACTTCCATATTATATTCGTAGCGACGTACCAGCGTAGTATCTAACATGGTCATTTGAAGGATATACCAGATCTCGTGAGAGGTGCAGCGAATGAGTTGCTTCATATTATTTCAGTGATTGCTTTCAGCAATATTTCAGCAATATCACGATGGGGACACGAGAAATGAAGTACGCATTTTGTACTTATGTGGGGAAACAACCCGCGTCTTCGGTGCTACGAGCGAACGTTTCAATCACCAGGCTACCCTGTCAGCTCAAGACAGCTGAGGCCATGTTGAATGGACAATGCAAAACTATGTGTGCAACAGTACCAATGGGCATGGTCCTTTGATTGTCCTTTTAAACAGGATTATTAGTGAGAGAGTGAGTGAGTGTGGCTTTACGGCGCTTTTGGCCAGAATCCGCCAACACACACACCACACATTGTTCCAATGTGGGGCATTCGTACAAGCGTTTTCGAGGTGATGCGCGAGCGCCTTAATTGAGAGGCTACGAAAACGTCCCATATAAAATTTATGGCATAAGATTTCCGAAGGTTTCCAAACATGACCTGTGCATAAACGCATCCCTGATACTAACCTCTCAGTGCACTTGTACTTTCCCGTCTGATCATCTAGACATTCACAGTTATAGCTACAGCCATCTTGCCAGGTCTGACCTTTGTGATACTGTTGACCTTTGTATGTACACACAGCTGAAAAATGATTTTTGTGATCACATTTTATGAAGCTACAAAGCAGATACTGGATATTATTTCAAATGAACAATTTTAACACTATAAAAATACAACTGATTAATCTTGAATTGTCATAAGGCGAAAATATCGACTCTTTGATTCGCCCTAGGGTCCATGTCCTCGCATAATGACCTCTGCAATAGTATTGTATGTAAGGTGTATATCAAGTGATGTGTGGGTTACTCACTGACGGGTGTGGGGGTCTGCCCAGGTTTGGGGGTGGGAACCTGGCCGGTGATAATAGCAGGAGCTAGAGTGGGGATCTTGTTCGGTGTCCCACTACCGGTAGTTGAACCTGACGTTGGTACAAAGCGGCACTGTGGCTTCTGGCAGCAGGGGTCGGCGGGGTCAGTGACCATTTGACACTGGGGTGGCATCGAACCGAACGTCGGACATCTTGAAAAAGATACATGTATTACCGAATTATACGTTTTACCCTTTTTCGAGGATGTTTTACCCCGCTGTTTATTACACATCAACAAGTACCTAGAAATGTCAATCACATATTGTACGTGGGGTTCGGACCAAGGTCTCCGGCATGACGAACAAACCACTTGGTTTACTTCCGTCCATGATTCCGTAAGACTCATGGACATTATTGTCATGGTTTATAGGACAATGAGTATTTCAGATTTCACTACAAATAACCTTATATGTAAGGGAACAGATAGTTTTGACTATGATCCATAGTGACGCCTTGGTAATAGATGGTGTTAGCAAGCCAGTGGTTATTGTGTGTGACTTGAGGCAGTTTTTGGTAATATTCCAGCAACATCACGTCGGGACACACCAACAAATAGACCCAAGTGGGGAATCGAACCCGGGACTTTTGTGTAACGAGCGACGCTTTAATCACAAAGGTACCATCGTCACGTAATGGTTTCAGCAATGGAGTAAGAGACACTGGGGAAGTTACCTGTCGTCACAGACGTAGAGTCCCTTTACGGCGTCTTCACAACGACATGACTTGCTGCAGCCGTCTTTCCATGTCTGACCCTGGTAGTACTTAGCGGTATTGTAGGTACATGTGGCTGAAACAGAGGGGCAACACTACAACCGATGCCACAAAACAAAATGTGATGGTTTTGGGGTTGACTTTAGCAACCTTCTGTTAAAGAACACGTTTCACACGCGTTACTCCATGAAACCAGATAACTGGAGCAGGTAAATGTTACAGAGGTCAGTTATTATTAAACTCGATTAGATAATACGAGTTATGAAAATCCCGAGAAAAACCCCAGCACTGACGCACATAGTATTAACATGCATACTTACGTTGTGGTCCCGGTGAGGGGGTGACGTGTCCAGCGCCGGTGAGGCCTCCAGAGGTTCCCTGAAAGTCACAGTCCGGTAGCTGGCAGCAGGGGTTGGAAAAGTCGGTCACAAGCCGGCACTGCTGGGGTAGGCTGGCATAACGAGGGCACCTGTGTTGGACAAAGAGGTTTGTGAAAGTAACTGCAAATTCATGTCTTCGATCTTCCATTAACTGAAGCATCTGAAGGCGTCATAACGAAATACTCCCAACATAATTCCCAAACGTTCGCATTGTATTGGGAGTGATTTGGGTCCCGGAACTAGCTAAAATGTTCAATGCTTAGTCAAAATTACACCCCAACATCGTTCATAAATTCACATTTACAACATTGCTTCATAAATATTCAGAAAACTTTCAAATTCAAAGCATCAGGTAAGGTTCAAGATCAAAAGAGTTTGTTGTATTTAAGGCCACCGGCCCACATATACAAACATACATTTTAAAATAATTTACAGTATACAAATAATGTACAATACACATCACGGAAAGAACAAAATGACAGGCAATTATAAAATTCGTTTCAGCGTGTTAAATGTTTTAACAGTTCATTTCATAAGGTAAGGTAACACAAAGAGTGAGTGCGTGAGTGATTTTAGTTTTACTCCGCAATATTCATGCTATATGGCGGCGGTCTGTAAATAATCGAGTCCGGACCAGACAACCCAGTGGGTTACACAAAGAATGTTGTAACTAACTGGTACAACTTGGAACCAGTTGATGGGCGGTAATCTTGGATCATTACTGAGAATTCACCACGACTACAAGAACTACCAACGAGTCTACCAAAGCCATGCCTAAAAGGGGCGGAAGGGTACCCTAGTGGTTAAACGTTCTCTCGCCATGCAGAAGTTCCGGTTTCGATTGGATACAATGTGTGATGACTATTTCGCGAAATTGCTTGAATATTGCTAAAAACAGCCTAAAACTAAACCCACTCACTAATCAATTCCAAATTTGTTGGAATGGAACCTGGACTCAGCACGAATGGCGAACGCTTTATCCACAAGCCTAACCCAACCTACGACTCACATAACAAGCGGTATTTGAGTGGTACGTACATGTCTGTGCATCTGTAGGTGCCTTTGTCTGCATCTTCACACTCACAATTGTACTGGCATCCATCTGTCCATTTCTGGCCCTGGTTGTATTTCACCTTCTTGTACAGACAGTACCCTGTAAATACAATATGCATTTGGTAACAAATTGTCATGTTGGTACTTGTTTTCTTTTTTTGATCGAGAGAATCAGTAGAGTTTTCAAATAACTGTTATCTCTGAGCAGTTAGAAAACGTGTCGTTTAGGCATCTGACAGATTGATTTCAATTTCAGAATTTCAAAGTGGGCTTGTAACTTTAAAATCATAAATACTCGTGTTTTGACGTAGATGCAAAAGGGTTTCGATTATTTTCCATCTGTCTGGTTGGATGTTAACGCACTCAACAATAATGTAGGTATATGACAGCTGTTTGTAAAGAATCGAGTCTGGATCAGACAATCCAGTGACTGGCGTCATGAACATCGATCTACGTAACTGGGTTACAATGACATGTATCAACCAAGTCAGTTAGTCTGATCATTTGATCCCGTTAGTTTCCTCATGCGACAAGCATGGGTTGGTGAATATCCTAACCGGAGACCCGTTCCACAGAGCGATCGTAGCGCTAAGGTGATCATTACTCCCATACTTTAACATAGACTTACGACAGTCGTAGAGCTACGATCTTTAAGGGTGTATAAATACTGTATACGATAATATAACCTGGCATCATATAAGGCAATATGAAGTAAGCAGTGGCGCACCAAGGGACAAACGTATTGCAACATATTATAAAGGTAATAGTGGTCACAAAAATGGATAACTTAAGATCATCAGTGACACCAGGTGTTCGAGAAAGGAAAATCGTCTTGTCATGTAATTGTGACCACTATATTACCTTTATCAGCCAAAGGATTCTTTGTCGCTGATGCTACGCATTTACCTATTTTTTGGTTTTCTCCAGGATTCTGTCCCGTGCCGGTAATTTGTCCCGGGGGGATGGTGGCCTGGGAGCCAGTTCCTGAGATGGATCCCGAGGTGGGTTTGAAGTCACAGTGCGGGACGGTACA